>CM041780.1:217908605-218035499 GCA_023374045.1 Limonium bicolor | reverse complement strand
CCTGCATTTTGGTGTGCATACATATCTTTAAAGAAGAATATACAGCACGCATGTTAAAGAATAAGAGCACAGAGATACTATAAGAGGAAGGGAAAGAAAACCCAAAACCACAGAGGACTATATTTATCACCCGAAACCCTGACAAATAACCTATTTGTCAGGTCTAGCTGCAAGGAGCAGAAAGCTAATGAAGTAAATCATTTTTTTAACATATTATGTCAAATATACTCTTAAATTTAACGTATAGGGCGGGTAATTTAACCATGCAAGTAAATAAGGGTAAAAGCACCTAGTGAAATATTAATGCAAGTCATTGGCAACGCGCAGGAACCTCCTAATCTCAGAGCAGATAAGAGAAGAAGGGGAGAAAGGAAGGTTAACCTAGCCTCTAAGCTGTAACAGAAGAGACAACATGAACCAGAGAGACACCAGCCAGTAGAAGAAAGAGAAGAGTATAAATATGAACAGTATGGCTATCATACGTAACCAGAATCAAGCAGTAATCATCCATGTAGTATAAAGTTCCTTAAAGAAGCATCAGGATCGCATAGGATAGGGCAAAACATACCTTGTATCGCCTATAGCGAGCCTCATTGTTTCCAAGGAACTCTTTAACAAACATATCTGTAAGGAAACCAGCAAGCCCTTCCACCAGCCATCCTGCCATAAAGCACAAAAAAATCATGCACCTGAGGACTCAAACACACACACATCAATGCAAAAGGAGCTCTATGACAGCTACCAACCATCATTTGCTGTCTCTGGTGTAATATAAACTCCAAACCACTGTCGAGCCAGGCATAAGCAAGCCTAACCCTTGTTTCAATGTTCTTTAACCATGTAAACAATATGAAAGAGAACTGTTAATCACTCATCATCAAATAAGTTTGTATATAGATGTTGATATATCAGTTGAGGAATATATACCGAACAGACACCATTAGCCTAGGAAATAGTTTCTTTATTAATTCTGTACTTATTAGTCTCTAGTAGCTGTTCAGGATATAATTAAATACCTGTTCAGATTCTTTACAGTTTATTTATAGTTCCTAGGTAAGCACTTCAAGGGGTTTATTCTAGACTCTTCCTAAGTGTCTCTTCCCTTAGATGACTCTACTATAAAATCTTCAATCAAGAATAAAACCCTCAGAAACTACATGGTATCAGAGCCTAATCTGATCCAAACTCATCTGATCTCTGCCCTTTGAGCAGCCTTTATTCACTCCTGTCTATGCTCTAATTTTTTGGGTGTCTCCACCCCTCTGCATCTCAACTTTCTATGCCTACAGAATCTCTTTGGGTGTCTCCACCCCTTTGCTGTCTTCAATTCTTTTTTCTTCACTATCAGTGTGAGTCTCCTCACCAAGGGTTCGATCATGTCTACAGAAACAGGTTCACCCACAAGTCACCTTGACCACTCAACTATTGTCTCAGCTGCTGCTGCAGCAGCAACAGTTCTTCGACAACAAAAATTTGATCTTCCTCCTATCTAGCCATCATACCGTTTCAATGGTAAGAATTACCTTGGATGGTCAAAGCTGGTCTACACTCTTCTCCGCGACAAGGATCTTGAAGCACATCTCTCTGTTCTACACCAAAAGAAGGTACAGATGCTGCTAGATGGGAAAAAATTAATGCCAATATACGGGTCTGGTTATGGGACTCGATGGATCCCAATATCAGCAGCACATGTCTCTATATGGATACAGCCAAAGACATTTGGGATTTCATAAAGCAGTCCTATTCTGCTGCTAAAGATGGTGCGTTTGTCTACGACTTATGGCTCCAAACAATGAATCTTAAGCAAGATTCGCAGTCTGTCACAGAATATGCTACAGACCTCCAGCGGCGGTGGTCTGAACTTGACCAGTATCAAACAATGAGGTTGTCTAATGCTGCTGATGCAACCCTCCACAAGAACTATATAAATCAGCAACGCCTCTACTGTTTCTTGTCTGGTTTAAAACCAGAATATGATCAGATTCGAGCACAGATCCTCAACACCACTCCTCTTCCAGCTATATCTTCTGCCATTGCTACTGCCAAACATGAAGAGAGTAGGCATAATATCATGATGAGCACCAAGACAGTTGACAGCACCGCTCTCACTGCCAAATCTGCTTTTTCAGATGCTAAGGCGACTAAGGAAATAAGGGAGGCCGGTGGTGTGAACATTGCAAAAGATCTAATCATAATGTGAACCAGTGTTGGAAGCTATATCCCCATCTACAAAAAGAAAAGAAGGGCCAGAAAAGGCGTGGATCTAGTGTTGGGCGTGCTAACTCAGCCACTCCCTCATCCCGTTATACTGCAGGCAACTCTGCTACTCTTCACCCATTTCTGCAGAGGAAATACATAAACTTCGTGTGATGTGGGGTCTCTTGATGTCTCAAATGATTCTGGTCATAGCTCTTTGGCCTTGCAAGGTAAGATCTCTACTCATTTTTGTCTTAATGCTTTAGAACAAATTTCTCCCTCCAAATGGATCTTGGACTCAGGTGCCACCTCTCATATGACTGCTGTTTCCTCTTTATTTTTTCATTATCACCCCTGTTCCACACCTGAACACATTACCACTGCTGATGGAAACTCTACACGTGTGTTGGACATGGCACAGTTTTTTTTTCTGATCAACTGCATCTAAAAAATACCCTACATGTTCCAAACTTGGCCATGAATCTTGCCTCTATCTACAAACTAACCGTGGACCTTAATTGCTTTGTTGTTTTCTTTCCTTCATGGTGTATCCTACAGGATCTGCGCACGGGGAGGACGATTGGAACTGCTAAGCAACAAGGACTGTACTATCTTGATACACTGGTTGTCGCCAACCCCCCACAAAAAGCTCTTACCACCGCTCGCTGTATCAACACCATTTGGCTCCACCATCAGCGCCTTGGTCATCGATCCTTTCATGTTCTCAAAACCATATTTCCTAATCTTTTTAGTGGTATTGATATTTCCACCTTCCAATGTGACGTGTGTGAACTTGCTAAGCATTCTCGTGCATCTTTTCCACAAAGCAATACAATAAGTCATTCTCCTTTTGATCTTATTCATAGTGATGTTTGGGGTCCTTCTCCGATTGCTAACATTTCTAGTGCATGTTGGTACATCACATTTATTGATGACTGCACTCGTTTTATGTGGGTCTTTCTAATAAAACACAAAAGTGAAGTGAGTACAATTATTCCTATCTTCTGCAATATGACTCGCAATCAATTTTCTACCACTAAAACGCTTCCGTTCTGATAATGCCCTCGATTATTTTAATCAAAATGTCACATCCTTTTTCATGGCAAAAGGTATTGTCCATGAGTCTTCTTGTCCATACACACCTCAACAAAATGGTATTGCTGAGAGAAAAAAACAGCCACCTTATTGAAGTAAGTCGTGCCCTACTCTTCCAGTCCAATACTCCTAAACATTATTGGGGGGAAGCTACTCTCACAGCCTGTCACCTTATCAATAGCCCACTTGTGTGCTTCAAAATAATCCCCTCTTGATTGTCTTCGTCACTTCTTCCCTCATACCAAAATCTCTTCTGATCTTGATCTACGAGTGTTTGGTTGTACTGTTTTTGTTCATATTCCTCCACCTTGGCTATTCTCAACCCAAAAAAGATACAAGTGCTACAATCCCACACACAAAAGAAGCTACATCACTTCTTTGGGCTATTCCCCAACTCTACCACTTCTTATCCTTATCCTCTACTCAGGACCCACAGACTGCTCCACTACTCCCTAACTACATTATTACACCCTCTTCGCCAAATCTGCCTAATTCACAACCATCATCATCGGACATACCACCACTCACTTCACAACCATCTCAATCTGACCAACAATCATCATCTCCAAACTTCCGAACCCCAATTCACCACCAACTCTACCTACCTACTCCATCTTTGACCGAATCCTTCAACCAATGACCAAACCCCCCACCTCCTGTGACACGGGTGTATTCAAGAGAGCACAAGTCGACTCCGTGGCTGACACAAGACAAAGCGTTTAACCCGGTAATGATTCTCTTCCTCAAGAGTCCTCTCCACCAATTGCCTTACGTAAAGGTGTACGTCAGTGCACCAAAGCTCCTCTCTATCATTTGGCTAATTTTGTTACCTTTAACAATTTTTCTCCGTCTCATGCCTTGTTCATTCAAAGCCTTAATCAAATCCAAATACCTAATTCTGTTTCTGAAGCATTGAGCAAGAAAGAGTGGAGGGATGCTATGCTGGAGGAAATTCGAGCTCTTGAACAAAATCATACCTGGGAAATTGTGACTAAACCTCCTGGCAAGCATGTTGTTGGTTGCAGATGGATCTTTAATGTCAAATACAATGCTGATGGTTCACTCGAGAGGTACAAAGCTCGCTTTGTGGCTAAGGGTATACTCAGACATATGGCATTGACTATCAGGAACCTTTGCTCTTGTGGCCAAATTCAATATTGTCCGCATGCTTTTATCCTTGGCATCCTACTTCGATTGGCTATTATCACAATTTGATGCAAGAATGTTGTCCTCCATGGTGATCTACATGATGAGATTTACATGTGCATTCCCCTGGGCTTCAATGATGATTCTGCATCATCAAACCTCCTCCAAAGCATGTCGATTGAAAAGGCTTTATATAGCCACAAGCAGTCTCCTCCAAAGCATGTCGATCGAAGGTCTACTACAAGTTTTTGTGTATTTCTAGCAGGAAATCTTGTGACATGGAGAAGCAAAAAACAGAATGTAGTGGCCCGATCCTTTGCTGAATCTGAATTAAGAGCTCTTGCCCATGGTCTTTGTGAACTTCTCTGGATCAGAATTATCCTTTCTGATTTAAAAATCCAATGGAAGGGACCGATGGAGCTGAGGTGTGATAACAAATCAACAATCAGCATAGCCCATGATCCTGTCCACATGATCGTACCAAGCATATGAGATTGACCGACACTTCATCAAAGAGAAAGTTGAAGGAGGTTTGATTCATCTATGCTACACTCCCTCTGAAGATCAAATTGCATGTGTTTATCAAACCTCTTCACAGTCCTAGGTTTTGTAGTCTTATCGTCAAGCTAGGTATGAATGATATCTACAAACCTAGCTTGAGGGGAGTGTTGACATATCAGTTGAGAATATACCGAACAGACACCATTAGCCTAGGAAATAGTTTCTTTATTAATTCTGTAATTGTTAGTCTCTAGTGGCTGTTCAGGTTATAATTATTATACCTGTTCAGATTCTTTACAGTTTATTTATGATTCCTAGGTAGGCACTTCAAGGGGTTTATTCTAGACTCTTTATAAGTGTCTCTTCCCTTAGATGACTCTACTATCAATATAGGATTGTATATCTGTTTTGTACATCTTCAATCAAGAATAAAACCCTCAGAAACTACAATAGATATTGGACAATAAGCCATGCAAAGGTATCAGCCACTAAAACCCTACACAATAAAGCTTAGTAAAAACCCCTGAACCAGAATGAGTATACTTCATCAAACTAACTTCATTTGATAATCACTGGTCATGAAGTGGTGGTGGCAGTTTTTAAATGAAAACGCTCTATGAAAATGGATTATCCACTTTATCTATGGGATTGAAAGATCCGTCTTGTGAAAGGATTTGGTTGAAAGAAACAAGACGAGGGGAATCGGGCATACCGTTGCAGCAATTAAGGAACGGGTGAAAAGGTCGAGACATTGATAGTTTTGTCAAACAATCATAACCTTGTTCAAGAGTTCGTGAACTCCTGGTGATGGCAAGGAACAAATCCATAAGAAAAAATTATTTGTCCCCCTTCTCACACCTCTCCATTAGATATTTTCAAGGGAGCGACAACCATGGGAAGGTTTCGGCTGTGATTGCAAGGCCCAATGAGGTGTGCACAGAACCTCCAACCCTTACTTCTGCCAGTGCCAAGGGCACCACCAGAAAGAATTTAGAGAAGATTGTAACGTCCAGGATATGAGTTTTAAATTCGTACCTTAGCTGCTGCGTAGAGGTTTCAAGAGTAGAGAAATCTAATTACTATGGAGGAAGGAAGTGGAGTATCGTAAGAATTCTTCAGTGAGTTTCTTGGCTTGGCCTACCTTACTCTACCATGGAGATATTTCTCAAGACTATTAGACTTTAGGGATTTAAGACATATACAAGCTCCAACAAGGAGTCTCCTCGCAAGATTTTCTAATGAACAAAACATCAAGTGCTACTTAAGGGTGTTGTACCTATGGCGAGTGACCTCATTTTGTAAACTTAGGTCTGAAGATATTCAGCTAAGCAAAGAGCATGAAATACTTCCCAATCTAGGTCAAGTTTCCAAGTCTTAAGCTCTTCTTCGGCAATAACAAAAATTTGAACAAGTTCATAAGCCACATTGGAAAGCCTTAGTTCAGGATAGATGCACTACTAAAAGATAAGCTAGCATTTGCTAGTGTTTAGATGGAGATCATGAAGGCTAACACCTACCAGAAAAGTTGTGGATTAACAATCCAAAAAAAGAAACTATAGAGCAAGCGGTGGAATGAGAATGGAAGCCACTCGGGATAAACTGTATAACAAATTGGGGCACCAAGAAAGAAAATGCAAGACAATAGGAAGACAAGTGTGGGATGAAAAGGGAAAGATGAGGAGCACTCAAAAGGACAACTTGTTGTTGAACCAAAAGTACATAATGTTACTGAAACTCCTTAAAAGATGCAAACTATAATTAGAAATCAAGAGGGGGAGAGTAAAGATGTAGCTTGGAGTAAAGTAACAAGTCCAAGAGAAAAGTCAAGTTTGAGGGCAATCCCTCCTCGGGTAGAGATAAAGAACTGTCTCTAAAGGCCGAAACCGGAAGAAAAGAAAGCCTTACGTAGGAGCATAATCCAAGTAGTAGAGAGAGATAGTATTACCTCCCAAACCAGCCAATTTGTGATGATCCAAATTGCGAGCTGAAACATTGAAGGGTTCGACAGCCCAAACAAGCACTGAGTAGTGAGGAACTAGAGAAATAAGAATAACCTTTCTTTGGAGCTATTTTAGTGGCCAAAGCCTGAATAAAATGGAAAGCATCATTAGAGATTGTTTTAGTAGTTGGAGGGCTGTCTCTAATATTGAGTGTGAAGGAAAAAGCCCAAATCCCCATTTTTTGGGATGAGCTTTTATGGGAAGTTCATCCGATTCTTATGACAAATCAACTGGTATATGTATGGTTGTATCTACGAGCAATAACCTAACTTTTGATATGTTTTTTATTTATGCAGGAATGGGAGGGCCTTGAGCAAACTAGTGGCCAAAGTAGTTTGAATAAAATGGGAAGCATTGTTAAAGGTTGTTTTAGTAGTTGGAGGGCTGTCTCTATTATTGAGTGTGAAGGAAAGAGCCCGAATCCCCATTTTTTGGGATGAGCTATTATGGGACGTTCATCCGATTCTTTTGACAAATCAACTGGTGTATGTATGGTTGTATCCACGAGCAATATCCTAACTTTTGGTATGTCTTTGATTTATGCAGAAATATCTATCAGTAAAGAAAAAGACTATGGGAGGGCCTTGAGCAAACTAGTAAACCTAGTACCAGCCCCTGGGTCATACTTGGGGACTTTAATATAATTAAAGGTAGAGAGAAAGGACCGGGAGGTAGAGGTGCTGCAGGAGGAGAGATTATCGAGTTTAGAGATCATATTCAAAACATTGGGTTGAAAACTTTAACTTTTCTTGTACTTGGATTGAAGAGAAATGAGAGGAATTGTGTGTCTATTATTGAGAGAATAGATACATATTTATACAAGGGGTTAGAATAATCTAGAGGGAAGCTAAAGGAAAGAAATGGTTGGGTTTCCTGAGTGTAGGAATACCCCACTACCTAGGAAACATCATAACTAGATAATCTGCCTAATAAGTGACTAATTACAAGGAAATACAAATAGACAGAATACAAACAGATTAGGCAGCAGAATGCATCAATATTAATAACAATATTAATGGCGACTGTTCAACACTCCCCCTCAAGTTGAATGGTGTGTCATCCATTCCAAGCTTGGAAATCAATTGCTGAAATCGAGAGCCGTGAAGACCTTTTGTTAGCACATCTGCAATCTGTTTCTCTAAAGAGATATAACTCAAATCAACAATTCCTTGTTCAAGTTTTTCTCTAATGAAATGCCGATCTATCTCAATATGCTTGGTCTTTTCATGCTGGACAGGGTTTCTAGCTATCTTGATGGCTGATTGGTTGTCGCACTTCAGCTTCATAGCTCCCTTCCACTTTATTTTTAGATCATTTAGAATAATCTGGCACCATAGTAGTTCACATAAGCGAAACTCAGATTCAACTGATGATCTAGCAACAACACTCTGCTTTTTACTTCGCCATATTACTGGATTTCCTACCAAAAATACAAAGTATCCTGAGGTAGATCTTCTATCTACCACTGATCCTGCATAGTCAGCATCTGTGAATGCTTCTAAAGTTAGTTCACTGCCCCTTTTGAATAAAATTCCTTTTCCTGGACTACCCTTAAGATAGTGAAAGATTTGTAAGCAGCTGCGAGATGAGATTCTCTAGGATCATGCATAAACTGGCTGATTACTGAGACGGGATAAGCAATGTCCGGCCTTGTGTGGGACAGGTAGATTAATTTTCCACACAATTTTTGATATGTTTCTTTATCCACAACCGGATCATCAAGGGCCGCTCCAAGATTATGGTTAGGATCAATGGGTGTGCAAGCTGGTTTACAACCACTCTTCCCTGTTTCCAGCAACAAGTCAATGATGTATTTTTGCTACGAGATGAATATGCCTTTGGAAGATCGTGCCACTTCAATTCCAAGGAAATATTTCAGCTTGCCCAAGCTTTTAATTTCAAACTCTGATTCCAATCTTTTGCTCAATTGCACTCTCTCATCCATATCATTTCCTGTAACAATGATATCATCCACATATACCAAAAGTATAGTTACTCCCCCTGATGATGAATGCTTCATAAATAGGGTATGGTCACCTTGACTTTGCTTGTAACCTGCATTCTTCATCACGTTAGCAAATCTGCCAAACCATGCCCGAGGAGATTGTTTAAGGCCATAAAGAGCCTTCTTCAATTTGCACACTTTGTTTGTAGAAGGTGGAGCAAAACCTGGAGGAGTCTTCATATAGATTTCTTCTTCAAGGTCTCCATGGAGAAAGGCATTCTTCACATCAAACTGTGATAGACTCCAATCAAAATGAGCAGCAAGAGACAATAGAATACGAACTGTGTTCATTTTGGCAACCGGAGCAAAAGTCTCCACATAGTCAATCCCATAGGCTTGTGTAAAACCTTTAGCCACAAGACGATATACCTTTCTAGGCTGCCATCAGATTTATATTTTAAAGTAAAGACCCATTTGCAGTCTACTACATTCTTTCCAACAGGTCTGTCCACAATTTCCCAATTGTGGTTCCTCTCTAGAGCACTCATCTCTTCTTTCATGGCTTCCCTCCACTCCTTATGTTGAAATGCTTCAGTTACGGTTTTGGGTATAGGAATCTCTTGGATTTTGTTGAGGAAAAGCTTGTGTGCAGGGGAAAGTTTGTGAGTGGAGGTGAATTTGGCTAATGGGTATAAGGGCTTATTGGTACACTCTCGGGTACCTTTTATAAGGGCAATAGGAAGGTGAAGATCTGAATCAGGTGGAGGTAAGGAGGGCAAACAAGATGAAAGATCTATTGCTACATCCTCTGCCATGTCTGGTGTTGCATCCTCGGGACCTTCCTGTAGGTTGGAATCGTGGCCATGTGTCTGGTCAGGAACAGGTGCCCTTCTGCTGTAAGTTAGAGGAAAAAATGGGAATGGTGGGGTGGATTTTTCTGTTTGTTCAACTGTTTTGTGCAATGGTGTGGTAGAGGTTTCTGTTTGCTCAATGGTGGTGTTAGGATTGTTGGTCGAGTCTGGTGTTGGAGGATATTCTTGCGGTGGCAATCTTAAAGGCTGAAGTGACTCAAAGGTGGAAGAGGATGACTCATCTCCTATAGTAGTAGGATTGCAAAAAAAGGGTTCGGGCTCATCGAAAGTGACATCAATGGTGACATAGGTTCTTTTGGTGGTGGGATGGTAGCATTTGTATCCCTTTTGAGTTGCTGAATATCCAAGGAAGATGCATTTGAGAGCTCTAGGGTCAAGTTTCCCCCTTTGAGTGTTGTGAATATGAACAAAGGCAGTGCAACCAAACACTTTGGGTTCAAGTCCTGGAGATGGATGAAAATAAGGATGAAATTCTTTGAGGAAAGCCAAGGGACTTTTGTAGTGGATGACACGAGAAGGTAATCTATTAATTAGAAAAGTGGCTGTAAGAACAGCTTCCCCCCAATAGTGTTTGGGTGCATTGGCTTGGAATAAGAGAGCGCGGGCAACTTCAAGGATGTGACGGTTTTTCCTTTCAGCTACACCATTTTGTTGTGGGGTGTAGACACAGGATGACTCGTGAATAATCCCAAGAGTTTGAAAAAAAAGTGTCAATGAGTGGTTGAAATAGTCCTTGGCGTTATCAGTTCGAAACTTTTGAATTTTTGTATTGAATTGATTGTGAATCATGGAGCAAAAGGTGGGAATGATATTGCTCACTTCGGATTTGTGTTTTAGGAGATAGACCCATGTGGTTCTAGTGCAATCATCAATGAATGAAATGTACCATTTTGCACCACAAATGTTTTCCAAAGGAGCAGGACCCCAAACATCACTATGAATGAGTTGAAAAGGGGATGCACTTCTTGTATTACTCAAAGGAAAGGAAACCCTAGTGTGTTTAGCTTTCATACACACTTCACAGATAAAATCAGCAACATTTTTTCCTTGGAACAATTCAGGATACATATGCTTAAGAAGGCCAAATGGTGGGTGGCCTAATCTTTGATGTAACAACCAGAGGGCTTTGTTTGTGGTAGTGGTGGATAAGGCTTGAGTTTGGTTGTCCTCTAACACTTCCAGAAAATACAGCCCGTTCCTTTCCTTAGCATGACCAATCTTCCTCCCCGAGTGTAGGTCCTGCAGAATGCACTCAGAAGGAGAGAAAATAGCATAACAATTAAGATCCTTGGTTAGCTTTGAAATGGACATTAGGTTAACAGATAAGGTAGGAGCATGTAAAACTGATTTTAGTTCCAAGTTCTTTGAAAGGTAAACAGTCCCTTGTCCGACAGCAGGTGCATGGGAACCATTGGCTGTAATAATCTGTTTCGTGGTGGATTCATAGCTATGAAAATGGTTTTTGGAAAAAGTCATATGATCGGTGGCTCCTGAATCTAGTATCCAATTACTAGATTGGGTTTTATCTGAAGCATTACAGCACAAGGAGACCGAGTGATTACCTGAGAAAGAGAGAATAGTTGCTAGATGAGTTACCGTGTGGCTGTTTCTCAAGGGTCTTCATAAAGGCCTTGAATTTCTCAAGATCCGCAGCACTTAACTCAGCTGTTGTTTCTGCAGTTTCCTTTGAAGATTCAGCTGCTAGGTTAGCTTGAGGACGAGTGGACTGCTGTTTCATGTCCTTGACAAACAAGCAGCGATAAAGGCTGTTAATGGTGAAGAAACAACGATGAAGGCTGTCAATCAACAATGAAGGCTGAAAGGTTGAAGGAAACAGCGATGAAGGCTGTTAAAGATAGGATAATACTGATTTGGAAGAGATGAGAGGAAGCAGCAATGAAGGCTGCTGAACTAGACAGCAATGAAGGCTGACGGGCGAAGTAAAAAGAGGCTTTTTGTGTAAAGTATTAGCTCTGATACCATGAAGAGAAATGAGAGGAATTGTGTGTCTATTATTGAGAGAATAGATACATAATTATACAAGGGGTTAGAATAATCTAGAGGGAAGATAAAGGAAAAAAATGGTTGGGTTTCCTGACTGTTGGAATACCCCACTACCTAGGAAACATCATAATTAAATAATCTGCCTAATAAGTGACTAATTACAAGGAAATACAAATAGACATAATACAAACAGATTAGGCAGCAGAATGCATCAATATTAATAACAATATTAATGGCAACTGTTCAACATGGATGAACAAAAATGAACAAAGGGGTACTAAGTGGTCATGGTGAATGGTTTGAGGATTACTACTTGTGCGGATTCAAGCAACAAATACTATAGTTTCTCTATTATGTAATGGAGGATCAACCTTGGTTCAACTGCTCCAAGTACTATTAAGTCTATCTTGCTTTCTATGCAAACATATTGGATTTTTGTCCCTAGGAATGTCATCAAGGAGGTCAACGCTATAAGTATGGCCTTTCTTTGTATAGGCAATGTTGGTTCCAAAAAAGCTAGTAATGCTTCGAAGTAAGTGTATCAACTGAATGTAAGTGGAGAACTAAGGATCAAATGAGTAGATACTTGGAGCAGCCATGCCATCTTCAAGTTGTTATGGCAGGTAGACAAAACAGCCAACACTTTGCGTATAAAATGGGTGAATGAGTCTATTTAAACCAAAGATCTTTAAAAGAGATTACCATACCAAATGATAGCTCTAGGTACTGGAGGAATGGCATAGATTGATATGGAGCAAAGGTACCTTCCGAAGAGGTTTTTTTTTATTACTAAGCTGGTTTTTATGAATGACATACTACAAAATGTTGAAATCTAAGGGTAACTCCGATGAGAAGTGTGTTTAATGACAAAAAGAAAAGATAATAGTGACGGCCGACACTGTGTATAAAATGGGTGAATGAGTACTATTTAAACCAAAGATCTTTACTGGAGATTACTATACCAAATGATAGCTCTAGGTGCTGGAGGAATGGGATAGATAGATATGGAGCAAAGGTACCTTCCGAAAATGTTATTTTGTTACTAGGCAGGTTTTTACGAATGACATACTACAAAATGTTGAAATGAAGGGTAACTCCGATGTCATGTGCGTTTAATGTCAAAGAGAAAAGATAATAGTGAAGCATACATTTTTCAAACGTGACAATACTCCTGAAATAAGGAGTAGAGTTTGGAATCATTTTGGAGAAATTAGAGCCCGTAGAAAATGAAATATATTAGTATGTTGAGTGAGTTATAGATGAAAATAACATGTTATAGGAATATGTTATTAGGCCCAAATCTGATATTATGACGATTTTAATATCAGATTTCTACTCAACAATTAGGGTTTTATTTCTTTTAAAATAGTGGCTATGCCATGTACTACACCACCTTACTTGATTGCACGCTCATCTCTTCAGAAAAACTAAATGCTATCAGAGCAGGTTCACAAAAACCCTAATCTATCTCTCTTTTTGTAACACCCCATACAACTGTCCAACAACCTAGCTCTGAAGTCATTCGGGCTTGAAAACTAGACACCTTAAACCCTTTGTCCTCACTTGGGCCCAAAAGTGGAAGGTCTTGTGGTTGTAGTCAATCCATATGTATCTGATAAACCATTCACATTACTACTCGCATCCCGATGTGGGATGGGAGTATTACATACTCCACCACTCAAAGAACGCGATGTCCTCGTCGCAAGCCTAACATCCAAATCCATGGACCTGCTCGATAGGTGTTGAGTAGTCCAACCCGACACTGTCCCGAGTCAGCTCTGATACCATTTGTAATACTATATATGGGTAACTGTCCAACAATCTAGCTCTCAAGCTATCAAGCTTGAAAACTCACCACCTTAAGGTCGTTGTCCTCACTTGTACCCAAAAGTATAAGGTCTCATTATTGTAATCAACTCATATATATCCTGATAAACCATTTACATTACTATTCCTATCCCGATGTGGGATGGAGGTATGACACTTTTCCACTACCGCCAGCACTATCTTTCAGTTGGCATCTCTGCACATGACTCCCTTCTCTCCTGGGTTTTTTTTTCATAATCCTCCAGCCACAATAATCTTTTGCTTTTCAAATAAAGCCAAAAGTTCCTTTATTATCTCCTTCATCCGTTTTGTTCACTCAGATATCAGGAGTACAGAATATCTTTTTTTGTTGTTCTGAAGCAGCTAGCCTGAGAACCAGCCCTCTGCCTAAGTTTTTGGAGACTGGAGGTCAGTACAGCTACATAAGCTCTCTCCTCTTCGGCCGAATTTGTCACCTTCACTATAGGCACCTTCTTCACCTTTGCAGTCTATGCCACCTCTTTTGCTACCATCATCCACTTGTGGTCTCAAGAATGGCAGGCAGCACAAGGGGGACGGGAAAAGGAATGATCCAAGAACTGTGTTTTACAATCAGTCCAATACCTTTATTATTCGGATTGTTTTTCTTCTACACATGCTCTTCCATTTGGAAATTACATACGCCCAATTTTATGGCCTTTCTCATCCTATCAATTTCTTCTCTTTGTTTAACATGCCTACACATACTGTCTGTTTTTTTTCTGATTATGTCTCTTGTGTTTATCCACCACTACTCATTGGTTTGTATAGTCACAGCCTATTCCTTCACATGATTCCTTCCAAACTTCCTTTGGTGGTTGTTGTGCTTTTCTCTTCTGCCTTCAAAATATTGAATTCTAGATCACATCTATGACACCAAAGTCTCTTTGAATATCAAGTCCACTTTTATCCTGCAAGAGTCTCCGCCACCAAACACTCTCTTTGGGTTAAAGTCATTCATCCCTAGTTGGTGTTTTTGCTACAACTTTTTACTTTTTATAGGTATTTCCACAACTTTATACTAATTTCTCTGACGAACTTGGATTAATTTATCTCTATACCCACCCAGCTCTTTGGTTAATCTACTTTGTCTTCCCTGTATCGTTCCAATTTTATCAGATGTCTTCCCTGTATCTATTTTGTCTTCCAGTAGGTATCTTCGCCTCATCCTATTCATTCTTGGTTAGTGTCTACACCATCAGGTGGTTCTCCATCCTGCCTATCAATCCTTGAAGCTTTCAAGTTGAAGACTCAAAATCTTGAAGATATGTTGAAGACCTCAATCAGATCATCCACTCTACAACTCAGATTGCAGGAAAATGTTGGATTTAGATTTATTAGGTTCCTTTGTTAAGTACTCTGTTAGGTATTGGACGGTACATTAGTTGATCCCGAAATTTGTTGTTAGGCCCAAATGTCAGGTTTCTACTCTAGACTTGGGGTTTTATTTCTTTAAGGCTGGGTTATATATTACACCAACTTATCTATTATACACCCAATACAAGTCTGCACTTCTCTGAAAAACTACACCACTTACTTAGGGATGGCATAGTACGTTCTAAATATGTTCCAAGAATAATTCGATACATAGCACCAGAATAGCCAATGAATTCCTACTCGCATACTATCTTTTGATAACCAAACAATCAAAAACAAATATCAAACCAGCCTACCATATTCAGATGCCCCATACAAAGTAAAAAAGTTTTCAGACCCAAGCAACCACAAATCTCAAATACCATTATTAACATTAGAAGACACAGAAACTGAGTAACCAGCTTTGTTCAAATCACAAGTTCGGGACAGCAGTCTGATGTGCAATTTGTTAAGCAAGGCATATTGATGCATCGGCATCATACACAATGTGTAAATGACCAATAAGAAGAAAAAAAATCTCGTTCAAGAGAAGATATTTTAAAAAAGAAACCATATCACTATCACAAAGGTTTAGTAAGTTGGGAGTAGAGAGACACAACCGGTAAGCATATAAACCATAGCAATAACTGTCATTAGTTAGGAAACATGAAGCAGCTGATTACCATTTAACATAATGCATGATGTGCAAAAAGAGTCAACTGCGGGCTTAGGGACAGCATCATGCATTAAGCATCATGAGGAATGCAGATATTCAAAAATAATGTGTTAAGAGTGAAAAGTAAGGAAAAGACAAAGGAGGAAGACGATGAATAATACTCTCTTATTTATGGATATATGCCTTCACCACAAATGGCTACCGAGAGTTGGCAATCTGCTAACCAACCTCTCGGGTGAGCAACCCACACAGCAAACAACAGACTCGATGATGACTCCAAATGAAAGCCTTCCACCTATGATAAGACTACCCCACCACAGGCCCCACACGAACAAACTCAATTCCATACATAGCAACCAGGAATAACAGCACATGATAAAAGAAAAATGTAGCAAACCGCACAACTAACAAACTCAAATGTCTGCACCCCTGCGACGGTAAGCCAACCAGCTAGGATTATTATTATTTATGCTAACATAATGATTCCAACATTGAAATAACAAAACAGAGCCAAATAACAAATTATTCAAGCAATTAGTTTTATATATACCAACCAGCTTCTGTAATAATGTACATCAGATTTCACTTGAAATAGCAATATAGAGTTGCTTCCTTGAACTTTTCATGATTCCATGTATTTGGAGCACACCATGAATATATGCAAAGATCTCAACCATGCATCCATATAGAGTTAGCAACACAGACTAACCTGATCAATAACTGTCTCATCAAACAGTATTTGAGAGGTAAATATACCAATCGACGCACCCACAGTCAGCGCAGATACAGCTGTATCAGGTTCTATAAACACTTGTTGGTACGAGCCAAATGGAAAGGGTGCTTTTAGGTAACTTTCAAAATGTCTGCCAACAGAAAAGCAGGGTTAGCATTAACTGGAATATAAAGTATGCTAAAGTCAGCCAAGGAAACCTATATAAGACATACTCGAAGAAATACCTGAATGCACTTTGGAGAAACCCGACAGAGTTCCGCAGCTTAACAATATTATCAGGTAAGCACATATGAGATAGATGACTATCATGATAGTCAGCAAAGATTTGAAATGGTCCAACTACCAAAGATATCCACTGTGCAGAGACTGGAATGTTTACTTCGTAAACATATGTTTTACGAGGAGGATCATCCTTGGTCAAGACCTGAGCAAAAGCAAGAAGGAATCCATGATATACTACTACTCCGATCAATGATGTCCCAGAGTGAAATTGACTCTTAAGATATCCAGCATGTTTTGACCGAAATGCTATTCATGGAACTTGAGATACAATGTGCAAAAGCATCCAACTGCAATGAGTGTTTCATTGCTCTATTTACTAAGTGGTACACTGAAGATTATTAAAACAATGGATACTTTTTTTTTCTTTTCACTGCACCAGATGGATAACAAAACATTTAAGTTATATGATTATAACTGAGCACTTGATGGCATAATTGACCGAGCTTTTATGGTGATCAGTTTTCATACATATGGTTACTTGTGCTCATATCACATGATAAACATGACTGAAATGACATGATTTATTTCACATACCTAGGGGCTTGCAGCCACATCATATTTGTATGCATACATTAAACAGCTGAATTGTTGTCACGTTAATCATCAACTTTACACATTTTACACATCATGGATAAAAACTGAAGTAAACTACTCCCTCCGAGCCACAACAAATGATACTTTAGCTCCTTGCGCAAGAATTAAGGAAGCTATTGAGATTACCGAGCTACCCCTACTCAGATTATTATCTTCTGTATTTAATCTTTACTTTTTGTAGTACTTGCTATGGGTATAATGGAAAACGTAAAAAAAAAGCTATAAAAAGGTGCATAAACATCACTTAGTATGAAACAAGAGAGAAAAGCAAACGTCATTTGTTTAACAGAGGGAGTACTATTGAAACCTTGGTCCTCAAGATGTTGAGGTAACATTCTACATACTAGATACACATGATCACTCAAGTACAAATGCACAGATAGACATGAAAGTTTTAACTGTTGCTAAATAATTAAGTTCGCATTAAAAATCACAGGCTACAACAGTCACCATTAATATTGTTATTAATATTGATGCATTCTTCTGCCTAATTTGTTTGTATTCTGTCTATTTGTATTTCCTTGTAATTAGTCATTATTAGGCAGATGTTTCCTAGGTAGTGGGGTATTCCAACACAGGTAGGAAAAAACCATTTCTTTCCTTTATCTTCCCTCTAGATTATTCTAACCCCTTGTATAAATATGTATCTATTCTCTCAATAATAGACACACAATTCCTCTCATTTCTCTCATGGTATCAGAGCTAATACTCTACACAAAAACCTTTTTTTACTTCACCGTCAGCCTTCATTGCTGTTAGTTCAGCAGTCTTCATTGCTGCTTCCTCTCATCTCTTCCAAATCAGTATTCCTATCTTTAACAGCCTTCATCGCTGTTTCCTTCAACCTTTCAGCCTTCATTGCTGATTGACAGCCTTCATCACTGTTTCCTTCAACCTTTCAGCCTTCATTGCTGATTGACATCCTTCATCGCTGTTTCTTCACCATTAACAGCCTTTATCGCTGTTTGTTTGTCAAGGACATGAAACAGCAGTCCACTCGTCCTCAAGCTAACCTAGCAGCTGAATCTTCAAAGGAAACTGCAGAAACAACAGCTGAGTTAAGTGTGCGGATCTTGAGAAATTCAAGGCCTGTATGAAGACCCTTGAAAACAGCCACACGGTAACTCATCTAGCAACTATTCTCTCTTCTCAGGTAATCACTCGGTCTCCTTGTGCTGTAATGCTTCAGATAAAACCCAATCTAGTAATTGGATACTAGATTCAGGAGCCACCGATCATATGACTTTTTCCAAAAACCATTTTCATAGCTATGAATCCACCACAAAACAGATTATTACAGCCAATGGTTCCCATGCACCTGCTGCAGGACAAGGGACTGTTTACCTTTCAAAGAACTTGGAACTAAAATCAGTTTTACATGCTCCTACCTTATCTGTTAACCTAATGTCCATTTCAAAGCTAACCAAGGATCTTAATTGTTATGCTATTTTCTCTCCTTCTGAGTGCATTCGCAGGACCTACACTCGGGGAGGAAGATTGGTCATGCTAAGGAAAGGAACGGGCTGTATTTTCTGGAGGTGTTAGAGGAAAACCAAACTCAAGCCTTATCCACCACTACCACAAACAAAGCCCTCTGGTTGTTACATCAAAGATTAGGCCACCCACCATTTGGCCTTCTTAAGCATATGTATCCTGAGTTGTTCCAAGGAAAAAGTGTTGCTGATTTTATCTGTGAAGTGTGTATGAAAGCTAAACACACTAGGGTTTCCTTTCCTTTGAGTAATACAAGAAGTGCATCCCCTTTTCAACTCATTCATAGTGATGTTTGGGGTCCTACTCCTTTGGAAAACATTTCTGGTGCAAAATGGTACATTTCCTTCATTGATGATTGCACTAGAACCACATGGGTCTATCTCCTAAAACACAAATCTGAAGTGAGCAATATCATTCCCACCTTTTGCTCCATGATTCACAATCAATTCAATACAAAAATTCAAAAGTTTCGAACTGATAACGCCAAGGACATTTCAACCACTCATTGACACTTTTTTTTCAAACTCATGGGATTATTCACGAGTCATCCTGTGTCTAGACCCCACAACAAAATGGAGTAGCTGAAAGGAAAAAACCGTCACATCCTTGAAGTTGCCCGCGCTCTCTTATTCCAAGCCAATGCACCCAAACACTATTGGGGGGAAGCTGTTCTTACAGCCACTTTTCTAATTAATAGATTACCTTCTCGTGTCATCCACTACAAAAGTCCCTTGGCTTTCCTCAAAGAATTTCATCCTTATTTTCATCCATCTCCAGGACTTGAACCAAAGTGTTTGGTTGCACTGCCTTTGTTCATATTCACAACACTCAAAGGGGGAAACTTGACCCTAGAGCTCTCAAATGCATCTTCCTGGATATTCAGCAACTCAAAAGGGATACAAATGCTACCATCCCACCACACAAAAGAACCTATGTGACCACTGATGTCACTTTCGATGAGCCTGAACCCTTTTTTTGCAATCCTACTACTATAGGAGATGAGTCATCTTTCCACCTTTGAGTCACTTCAGCCTTTAAGATTGCCACCACAAGAATATCCTCCAACACCAGACTCGACCAACAATCCTAACACCACCATTGAGCAAACAGAAACCTCTACCACACCATTGCACAACACAGTTGAACAAACAAAAAAATCCACCCCACCATTCCCATTTTTTCCTCTAACTTACAGCAGAAGGGCACCCGTTCCTGACCAGAACGCATGGCCACGTCCACCTACAGGAGAGGTGATGCAACACCAGACATGGCAGAGGATGTAGCACCAGATCTTTCATCTTGTTCGCCCTCCTTACCTCCACCTGATTCAGATCTTCACCTTCCTATTGCCCTTAGAAAAGGTACCCGAGAGTGTACCAATAAGCCTATACCCATTAGCCAAATTCACCTCCACTCACAAACTTTCCCCTGCACACAAGCTTTCCTCAACAAAATCCAAGAGATTCCTATACCCAAAACCGTAACTGAAGCATTTCAACATAAGGAGTGGAGGGAAGCCATGAAAGAAGAGATGAGTGCTCTAGAGAGGAACCACACTTGGGAACTTGTGGACAGACCTGCTGGAAAGAATGTAGTAGACTGCAAATGGGTCTTTACTTTAAAATATAAATCTGATGGCAGCCTAGAAAGGTATAAGGCTCTTTTGTGGCTAAAGGTTTTACAAGCCTATGGGATTGACTATGTGGAAACTTTTGCTCCGGTTGCCAAAATGAACACAGTTCGTATTCTATTGTCTCTTGCTGCTCATTTTGATTGGAGTCTATCACAGTTTGATGTGAAGAATGCCTTTCTCCATGGAGACCTTGAAGAAGAAATCTATATGAAGACTCCTCCAGGTTTTGCTCCACCTTCTACAAACAAAGTGTGCAAATTGAAGAAGGCTCTTTATGGCCTTAAACAATCTCCTCGGGCATGGTTTGGCAGATTGCTAACGTGATGAAGAATGCAGGTTACAAGCAAAGTCAAGGTGACCATTACCCTATTTATGAAGCATTATCATCAGGGGGAGTAAACTATACTTTTGGTAGTGGATGATATCATTGTTACAGGCAATGATATGGATGAGAGAGTGCAATGAGCAATAGATTGGAATCAGAGTTTGAAATTAAAAGCTTGGGCAAGCTGAAATATTTCCTTAGAAGTGAAGTGGCACGATCTTCCAAAGGCATATTCATCTCGCAGCAAAAATACATCATTGACTTGTTGCTAGAACAGGGAAGAGTGGTTGTAAACCAGCTCGCACACCCATTGATCCCAACCATAAGCTTGGAGCGGCCCTTGATGATCCGGTTGTGGATAAAGAAACATATCAAAAATTGTGTGGAAAATTAATCTACCTGTCCCACACAAGGCCGGACATTGCTTATCCCGTCTCAGTAATCAGCCAGTTTATGCATGATCCTAGAGAATCTCATCTCGCAGCCGCTTACAGAATCCTTCACTATCTTAAGGGTAGTCCAGGAAAAGGAATTTATTCAAAAGGGACAGTGAACTAACTTTAGAGAGCATTCACAGATGCTGACTATGCAGGATCAGTGGTAGATAGAAGATCCACCTCAGGATACTGTATTTGGCAGGAAGGAAATCCAGTAATATGGCGAAGTAAAAAGCAGAGTGTTGTTGCTAGATCATCAGCTGAATCTGAGTTTCGCTCTCTGCACGGGTTTATGTGAACTACTATGGTGCCAGATTATTCTAAATGATCAAAAAATAAAGTGGAACGGAGCTATGAAGCTGAAGTGCGACAACCAATCAGCCATCAAGATAGCTAGAAACCCTGTCCAGCATGAAAAGACCAAGCATATTGAGATAGATCGGCATTTCATTAGAGAGAAACTGAACAAGGAATTATTGATTTGAGTATATCTCTTCAGAGAAACAGATTGCAGATGTGCTAACAAAAGGTCTCCACGGCTCTCGATTTAAGCAATGATTTCCAAGCTTGGAATGGATGACATACACCATTCAGCTTGAGGGGGAGTGTTGAACAGTCACCATTAATATTGTTATTAATATTGATGCATTCTTCTGCCTAATCTGTTTGTATTCTGTCTATTTGTATTTCCTTGTAATTAGTCATTTATTAGGCAGATGTTTCCTAGGTAGTGGGGTATTCCAACAGGCAGGAAACCCAACCATTTCTTTCCTTTATCTTCCCTCTAGATTATTCTAACCCCTTGTATAAATATGTATCTATTCTCTCAATAATAGACACACAATTCCTCTCATTTCTCTTCAGTTTACAATAATTACATATTGAAGAGAAACGTAAGAAAGTCTCTTATTCCTGCGGTAGGGTAATCCGTACATATATATAGGAAGAAAGAATAGGAAAGGGAGGAGCCTGGAGAACGGAGAGAGATTCCTATGGAGTGACTGTATGGAGCTATACATAGGCCAGACAGTCACTTAATAACAGCACCCACTACTAATACCACCTAATAAAATAATATCTATTCCCAAGGAGGAACAACATATTAATTACAGCGACAGAGAAAAGATAATTCATTACACAAATAAATAAAAACAGTATTGTTCAACACATATTATCAAGTAAAGATTTATCAGTCAGAAGCAGAAGCATTTTTGGGCCATATTTATATAGATGCTCCAAAGAAAGATATACAAACTCAAAAAACATTACAGAAGAAGCAGTTCAAACTATCAGAAAGGTAGAGAACTAAAACAGGGTTCAACCAAAAGGGAATGCGCTTTAAGGTTTAAAAGATCTTATACCAACACCAGCTGAATTCAAATCTTCCATGTCCTATAAGAAAATAAACTATCATATTACCTGATAAAGTAAGCTTCCGCTGCTAGCAGCCACACAATCCTGAGGAACCGTGAATTCCAAATGATAACTGCTAAAAGCACAAGAGCAGCATCAATTATATCAACCGAGGAGATGATAACTGAGTAATAAGAAACAGATTCAGCCACATACCAGCAACTATGTGAGCTATCATCTATACAAGGAAACCAGCAGTGAGCGCGCCGTATCTGGTTATCTGTATGCAGCACCTTACCGTCAAAATGAATTCCAGTCTCTGCTTTTTCCACCCAATAATCAATCCGAATCAACCCTCATTCTGCACCCAACATTAACCTACATGAGAAATCAGACAAAATGTATCTTATCACAAAAAGTTGTGCCTATAAATTGTCATTAGGATCACACAACAGGATGGCTGCAACAAAAAGCAACACTACCCATATGAAACACAGATAAGCAGGTTCATATACACATACACTTGGTTCGTGAAGTTTTCCTTACATCCTTCCCTCTCAAGAGAATGAAGATCTACCCTTTTCCAAGTAACATATTGCCATATAAACATAGAGAGGAATGGTAATTAAATAAATTCACAAGAGGCAGTATCCTAAGTCAAGTGAGAGCTAGACAGAAGCCAACAAGAATAGCATAAGCCATCACAGTTTCAAATTTATGTTAATGCATTAGCAATGGATAAAAACATGGTGGCCACACTTTCCCACTGGATGCTGTCAAATATTAAAAGCTTAGCTACATTATGAGGCTAACAAGAATCAGAGAAGTTGATGAACTTCTTCAACTAAATACACTTATCATCGGCAAGCATATTGAACTCCAACTAATTATATAATTTGTACGCATTCAGAAAAATAAATAGGGAAGCATCAATCATCTGAAGGCAGGCCTTGATTAATAACGCTGCAGCTGCACCTTATATGAAGTAGTAAACGGATTTTATAAACCAACTAACTGCAACTGGAGACTCGTCAGAAAAGGTGAATCACATGCAAAGAAGGAAATCCAGTCAGACCAATCTATGTCATGAGGCAAAGATAGCTAAATAGTAACCTGCTTCAAATCACCGTTCATCTGTGGTCCCCCAGATTCATCATGAGAGCAAGTTTGTTGTTCAAATGGCTTTGGACAAAAAAACAGTAGATTTGGTACCAATTCCCTCTCCAACGCTGATAAGTATGTAGCACCAGCTGCGTCTGCTGCAGTCTCGACAGATGACACAGAGCACCATCTGTTCTCAATTTCCACGGGCTGATAGTGTGGGAAGTTATCAAACTTTACATGCAGTCCATCCACAGAAACGCTTTCGATTTCCAAATTCTCAGCGTGCAATCCCACAAATCCACTTTCTGGCACATCTACTCTCAGCTCCGTGTAACTGAACACAGGTTACACAGAAAAGTGGAAGTGGATGAATTCAGAAAAGCACCCACAAAATTAGACATTCCACTTCAATACACCGGGGGGGGGGGGGGGGGGGGTGCAAAGAGAAAGAAGTCAATATCTCACTGGCCTCGAATGAAAAATTACTTAAACTAAGTGCGGAGAAAATACCAGTAAGATGCATGAAAGGCAGCTGGAGGAGCACCAGAACAGTTTACAGCCAAACGTTTAGGTAGGAAAAGGAAGGAAAGCGCCGCGAAAAAAAACACAAATTGAATAGCTATACAAGGAGTACGAGGAGAACGAGAGGGCGAGAGAATGACGTACCCGTAAATTCGTCGATTCTCCATGTCGACGGAGAGACATAGCTTCTGGTGAAGGACCGTGATCTCTGAATTCTCTCCTTTAGGACGTCGTTCTTAGGCGGCTTCTTTGCCTTTGCCATCTCGTGTCTATCCAAAAGTGAGCGCGGGATCACTGGGCTGATGTGAGCAGAGCCTTCTTGAACGATTGGAGTTTTTTGGCGAAGGAAAAGGGGAAGTTTGCAAGCACTGTTTTTCCCGTTGAGCGACTCGAGTTAAATATATAGATCGATCTCTCATGTGATTTTTTTGGAAAAAAATTGGCTGTAGCAGTTCTTTTTACCAGTCAATTATGTGCAGAAGGTTCAAACAGTCAAATCCATGCCGCTGGTGGTCTTTAGGCATGTTTTTGTTTGAAAATTCACAAAATATCACTGTTTTTTTAAGAAGAAAAAAAAACAAAACAAAATACCACTGTTTGAGTTTATAATTTATAAAATATCACTGTTTTTTCATAATTCAACTTTAAACATGTTTAAATGTTGTCCAAAATTGATGAAACTTTACATGGACGATGCTAAAGTGTTATATTTTAGTCCAATATCAAATTTAAAGTTTTTTAAGCTCATATGTAACATGTGGGACCCAACGAATTACGAAAAACAGTGGTATTTTGTGAGTTATAAACTCAAACAGTGGTATTTTATAAATTTTCCCTTTTTTTAAACTATCATAGTACTTCCTACTTATCATCATAGAAATTCAAATTACAAGCCTTAACTACTTTGGTAGGAATGTTTCCATCTATTGGTTAACATCAGGAGTTACTAAAATATTATCAAAAATAGAGGATAAAGTTATCATCTGGTTAGAATAATCCTTATCCATCTCATTGTTATCAATCGCCTGTTGTAAGGCTTTCTGGTTCTCTTCCTCTTTCACTTGAATCTTCACTTTCCCATATCCTTCTTCATGAGCCCATTTCATACCAAAGTTCAGAGCCACTGCTTCTTCATTCAAGTTGGCGACCATGTTATACTGCACTTTGTGGAAGATCATGATCGGCTCTCCCTTCCAGTTCCTCCACATACCTGCCAAAATAAGAGTCTTCCCTTTTGATCTGTATACAAACCAATTGAATTTGATAAAGCCCTGCATAGGATGAAACCCCGTAATTAAAATAGTGATTAATTAGGCTATAAGTAATTTAGAAGCTTAATTATGCATAAATAATCATGAGGGAACAAATCCCGAAGATCCTTAAATGGATTAAATCACTAACGAACCTTAAAGCGCGTTTTCGAGTAACGGGAAAAACGTGTCTTTAAGCGGGTCAAATAGACTCGTAACAATTTGGTCAACTAAATAATCATTAATAAATATTAGTGAAGCTTTAGAACCAATAAAATCAGTAAAACGAGAAATTAGTAAAAACTGTCAAAACGGGAAGTTGTGTGGGGTAGGAACATAAATAACCAAAACTTATGTGTCAACTTTTAAAATTAAAATGTAAACTGTGTGTGCTGTGTGGCCGGTTCCATGCCCCCTCACACTCCCTCACACTCTCTTCTTATTAGCAAAAGACAAAAACAATAAAAAGCATAAAGTAACTACTTTATTACCTATCTCACTCTCTCTCCTACCTCACATTCTCTTCACTCACGTAGAACCCCCACCCCCTCACTCTCTCATTCTTTCTTTCTTCTCCAACCGATGGCCATGGTGTTTTGAAGCAAACCACAAAAACTCTACCTTCTCTCTTCTTGTTACTCCATCAAACCTTCTCCAAAAATTGTAAAAATTACACCATTGTCATCCTCATCAAGAGCAACATTTCCCTCTTTCCAAAATCCGAAAACAAGAACTTTCATCTCCATGGGTATTCTTGTTTTGGAGCTTCAAGACCACCATTAGAAGGCCCTCCTTCTCCTTTGGTTTAAGGTAAAAAGAAATCCAAAACCACTTCCTTTTCTTGCTCTCATTTGCAAAATAAAGATTTCTAGTTTTGAACTCCTTGCTCCTTTTGTACCCAGCCGATTTTGGCTTCTTTAAAGGAGTAGAAACATTGTTCTTAAGCTCCTCTAAGCTTCATCTACTCCCTTGGAAGGTAATATACTCCTAAACCCTAAAACTTGCATTAAAAGCTTAAATAATGATTAGGGCTAATTTCTAGTATTGAGGCATGTATATAAATGGTTGTAGTGTTAGAGGAATTGAGGTTACAAAACCGGTGAGAAGAGGAAGGGAAGAAAGAAAGAAGAAGAAGGAAGGAGAAAGAGAAAACTAGAAGAGAAACAAGGTAAGGATGCTCACTTGTGTAGTCTTGTATATATGTGTATGTAACAGATTTTTAGAAGTTAAAATGAGTATTGTAAAAGGGTAGTGTAGTTGTAGTGTAATGTGTAGGAGAATACAAGTGTTTTAAGACTTTAAAAGACATGTAAAACTTATTGAAACCTAGTTGGGATTGGAATGTAATGTGCAGGAATTTTTAAGAGTGTTTGAGTATTGGTATTGTGTATGGGAGCTTGTATATATATGGTTGTTGAAAACAGGTGAGATGATAGAAATGTGTGAATAAACGATGTGGTGAGAGTATAGAAATATAGGGGAGACTATGGCAAAATTTACATAGGAAAATAACACTTAGTGAACTAGGGACTAGGAGGATAATGCAGTTGTAACAGATTTTGATAGAGAAAAATAGAGGGTATATTAGGAGAGATAGTTAATGTAGTGGTAATGTATTAGAAGTGTTAGAAATGACATTAGAAGAGGGAACTAAAGATGGGGAGTGCTAGAGTAAAAATCTGTAGCAGCAACATGTAGTAGGAAAGAAAACTATGTGAGTGTTGAATTGAAACTAGGAGAATTATTTGTATAAATTAGTATAGGATTGTGTAATGAATTAAGAAATGAATTAGCATGATTTAAGGTGTTTAAATAGTACTAAAACATGTTAGAATGGATGTAGGAAGATTGGGGAAACAATGGGTGAAATTGAAACTAGTACAAAATAACTTCATGTCTAACATAGTGTATTCTTCCTCTTTATATACCAGGACAGCTAAGACTAGTTGTTTACCAAACTACCCTTAACTACTAAGAATTATCATGGGAGGAATGCTACAATGGACACCACACTTGTTTACCATGTTTGGAGAGGAATAAACCCTCTTTTGAACACCGTAGTGTTAACCTTGCATTAGGAAGGCTAAGTACATGTTTTGATAGTATACGTTGTAATGTTTTCAGCTCCTTGTGATCACTAATATGTTTTCACTTAAAGTACTGCATTTACCGCTTGCACCACCAACACAAAAATCTTGGAGCAAAAACTGAAAACCTTCAATAGATAGCTTTTGAGGTGAACAGCAAAACATCAATGTGTTTGAAAAATTAATCAATAAGGTTCAAGCAGATACACTGACACAAGTAATACCTCACAGCATTACCTCAAAAAACAAAGTACTCCGAAAAATCATGGAAGTCATTAGGCCTGCACCAACAGCAAGGTAATATATTTGATATTAACAATACTAAAAGAATCAAATACAAGAAAATGTCATAAAAGACTTGATGATATGCCAAATGCTTACTTGGGAAGTCCAATCGATAGGTCAAATCTTTTACTTCTATAAAACTGAATGATATGGGTCAGACCAGCCCAGTCATTCTCCTGCAATAGTGTGTCATAGTGTCACTGTCGGCCAATAGCAAATAGTTAAAATATTGTGAAGATACATGGAAGCAACCCATACAGATTTTGAAACACCTCAAAAATACTCCACAAAGACGTGCTTAAAAGTAAAAAACTCCAATCAAATACTACTCTGAAACTACAAAGGTCAATTATACTGCTCCACACACCACACCTCAATGACGACATCATTCCATATTCTCCCACTCCCTCCATATAAAACATGATCTTTTCAAATGGTAATGTCATGTTTGAGCATTTTATGGCCAGAAACCTTATGAGTAACCTAATTCATTTCTTGCAAAAGATCAATTGAAGTCCCCCGAAATTGCATCAAATAACAGAATCTGAATTGAAATACCCCAAACCTTGATATGTGGTTTAAATATTAAACTATGGTATGTAAAGGCTAAAAATTGCCTTAGAAACATCAGTGAACAATTTAAACCATAGTAAATGCAATAAAGCACTAAGATACAATTTGAGCAAAAACATGCTTTAAGCTTGGAGTGAACTTGGTTAGGACCCAAAGAGCCTACCAAGACTTAATAATATTCAATTATGATTTAATAAGGCTAATTAAGTCCTTAGGAAATTTTGGTAGACAGTTAAACCAAATAAAACACAAGAATATACCTTAAAGTCAATATGAGCAAAAATGTGCTCTAAGCTTGGGATAAATTTGTATAAGACCTATGGTCATACCTATATCTTAAAAATATGTTAATGAACATATTAAATCAATTACCAAAGAAAACCAAGCTTGAAAACAAGTTAAAACACAAAAAGTGCTTTAAGGAGTCTTAAAGCACGTTTTTGAAAAATTGTCTTGTAAATGAGTTTTGAATGGCTAAATGTCCATCATTACTCTTTAATTAACATGTGTAATATAGTATCACATTTGGAAGTCTATATCAATGGGAAATCAAAAATTTCACTTCTATGTGCCTTGTTTTGTGAATAGTGATTTTTATAAGCTATTTTGTAACATATGATATATAAGTGAGACAATTGATTAATAAAGTCTAAAATACCCCTAGGTACTATTGGGGGCCGGTTTCTAAGTGTGGTGACTCACCACCCTTGTTAACATGCTAAGGAAATAAAGAATGACTAACTTAAGTACTATTTGCTTTTTAAGTACAATATCTTCCAAAAAGCAAAACTTATCTCATTCTCTCATTTCCTTCTTCATTTCCACGTATCCAATCTCTTCTACCTCTCTTCTTCTGTTCTCACGGTGATGCTACAGCAAAAACACCAAAGGCCATCGTCCATTGCCAATATTTCCTAGCTCACTTAACCAAATCAAAAACAAACACCACCATTCTCTTCCTCTCATCAAGCTCTCATTCCTATCTTCTCAAAATTCCAAGACCACCATTTCGGTGCCATGGAGTTCCACCATTGATGGAGATTGAGCTTGTTGTTTCTACATATTATTACTCTCCTTTGCTTCTAGGTAAGGAATCTTAAAGAAAAATCAAGTTTCCTTCATGTTTTTGCTTGACCGAAATGCACATAATGGTGCTCTTGGTGTGACTTTATTCTAGCTTCATTCCAACCTTTCATGGACTAGGTGGAGTCCTCTCTTCATATATATTCAAACTCTCTTCAAAGATCAAGGTAAAACAACTACATTAATGTTTTTGAAACAATGTAAACCTAGGGTTTACAATGAGTTTAAGCTTGAAGCTTGTATACTCATTTCATTGCTTGTATATTGTTTAGTAGTTGACAAGGAGTCAAATACCTTGCCGGTTTTATAAGGGAACAAGAAAGAAGTTTGAGTGGAAAAGAGGTAAATATACTAACCTAATGTGGTATAATGCCTTAGGAGAAATGAGCTTATAATGCTTGTTAAAACTACCTAAAGAGCAAATGGTGAATGACTTAGTAAAGTGTTCTCAAGAGACTAGTAAAAGAACATATGTCTTGTTGTATGTAATTGCAGGTTAAAGGCAATATATATGTGGGAGATTCAGTGTTTAAGTTTAACGTATTTAAGGGCCTAAGAGCCATGTTATTTAAGGGCCTAAGCGCCAAGCAATTTAAGCTTATGCACTATATTGTGATGTAGTGCTAAATGTGTGAAGTTTGTGTATAAAACGTGTTTGATGGATTTTAGGTGTTCTGGAATGAAATAAGGTAAAAACCCAAGTGTTTGGATGTGAGTATATACAAGAGAATCTATGGCCAAATTTGGAAAATGTGTAAGAAGTTCTAAGTGTTTTAAGTAAGTTTTGGTGAGATAGGTAAGATGTGAAAAAAGAGATTTAGTTAGTAAGAAAAGAAGTTGAGAGGTGATGTTAAGGTGTAGAGGAAACACGTTGGTATAGTGGTCATTATAGGTGAAATACCACCTAGAAATCTTAAGGAGAAAACATTCCAAGTGCTAGGAATTTTGTAAGGAATTTGTGAATGATAAGATGCTTTTGGTGAGTGATTTAAAGAGTTTAGCATATGACTAAAGGTGTGTTTGAAGTGCCAAATGATGTTAGAACACATTAGGAGGCTTGAGGAAAAGTTTGGAGAAAATTTGACAAATTTGGACAAACTCTGATGTTGTCCGACCCAGTGGTCCGACCCAGTTGTGGGTCGGACAGCTCTGTGTAGTCACTTGTTGAAGTCTCTGGAATGGTCCGACCCAGATGGTTGGGTCGGACATGGGTCGGACATGTGTATTTAAAAGACGGGAAAAGTTTCGGGAACGGTCCGACGCTGGGTCGGACGGCCTAAAATTATGCAAAAAAAAAAACAAGACAATGTTGTAAGGAGAATCAAAGTGATATTTTGGTATTAGAATATGTCTAAGTTCATGTATGAAGTTTGGGTAATTAATGGAGGTGGATAAATAGTGCAACAAGGTTTGAAAAATGCAATTTTACCAAGTCTGTAGCTTTGGTCCGGGACCTAGGTCATGGTTCAAGTCCCGGACCAGGGGTGTAAAATAGGCCGAGAGTCACATAAGGATGTGGTCCGGGACTTAGGCCTTGTATAAGGTCCCGGACCACCCCATTTTAAAAGGCCGAGACTTGAGTTAGCATATGGTCCGGGACTTAAGAAGAGGACCAAGTCCCGGACCACTATAAAAACATGGTTTTAGGTTATTAAAAGATGTCTAATGATGGGGATTGATGGGTAATGATGTTATAAGGTTGTGTAGGACATGTCAGGTGAGTTATAGTCACAATTTGGTGGGTGAAAAGTTGAAGTAAAGTGAAAGAGTGAAACATGTTAAAATGTAAAGATATTTAACTAGTAAACGGGGTTAACTATGGTCATTCGACGTTACACAAACATATTACCCCAACGTTAATGAAGGTAACTTTAATGTGCCAGTTGTTCGAGAATTGTTCGAGGAACGTAAGTGGACATGGTAAAATGGACTCCGGGGACAGGTATGGTTTTCTTGCAACCTGTGTCCTACCGGATTACACCGGCTTGTATGCCAACGTGTTTTTCTGTATGTTTGCCACGTTGTAAGATTAAACATGTAATGAGTTTATAGTAATTCATTTATGTGGCGTGTACAACTCCGATACCATTTAACCTCGGAAGTGTTATCCTTAGTTAACTGAGTCTTGGATCACATGAGAGTTCGGTATTCGGAGTAAACGACCCGAACCATGGGACGTACTAACCACGGCTATGAGTGCGTTAATTGTGTGATATGTGTATGTGAATGTAGGGATCTCCCTTGTGTGTCTAACCCAGTTGTAATACTGTATGATGTGCAGTTATGATAGGCTCCATAGTGGGGTTCTAACTAATATCTAAAGTAATTATGTACTAACAGTGGTGAGGAATCCGGTTTGGCCGGTCGCGCGTTGTTTGGGAGAGGGTATCCTTCTTAGCCTTACCCTTCTCTTTGTTATGGTTGTTTCCCTCACGGGTTATGATCTCCCATTAGCTTATTCCAAAGCTTAGCTATTCTGACTTATGATCGGTTTAGGGGGAACATGTGTTTGTGTGGTGTGTTCGGGCCTCCAAACCCGAACCATCTTAACTTAAGTTACTCGTCCGACTATTAGGACGGTAATGAGTGTTGTTGTTATTGTATAACGAGCTTATCATGAGAATGGCAACATTCTCTAGGCTCACCAGTGTATAAGCAATGTTTGGGTCGGTTCCTAAGAGAACCATTCCCGTTATGTTATGTATTTTTGTTGTGATGCAATATCTATTGCGGTGGTGTTATGTTGTGCACGTTGAAACGTGCAAAGTGTGTTGTGTGATGTTATGTAGTGTATGTTATATGTTGTAAAATGTGGAGTATGTGGATCATGGATATGAATCCCAGTTTGAGAAAAGAGGCGTTTAAGGATAACCCGATTAAGGGTAAGTGTCGTCTATTAAGGAAGTAGCTCCATAGAGGAGGAACACTCTAGGGATAAGGATTACTATGAGTGACTTATTAAGTAAGGATATATTATCCGTTTGTTGAGCCCGTTGAGGTGAAATGATTATGTGTTGTGTGTTTACAGTTGCATGCATGATTTAAATATAATCAACCGCATGCTAAGACGACAATTAGTTGTGCGTGGCCCGGTAGCATGTGGGCTGCGGGATTACCATACCAGCAAAGGTGCTGAGCCCCTTGGGGGCCACCATTTCTCTTCTTTTCCTATTTCAGGTACAAGGAGCTGGAAGCCGTTCGAGAGTAGGACGGGGTAGACATTGTACATGGGTATTCATTTAAGTGTATATACACAGTAGGTGTAGTAAGACCGAAATTGTTATCGGCATCAGTTTATAAATACTCGGTATAGTTGAAAGGAGTATGTTGTTGTTGTTGTTAATGGAAAGGGATAGTAATGTGTAGTTGCTCGGGAATTTAGCCCATCAGACCGGTACAATGTATATGTATTAGCCTTGTTAGCCACGTGAGTGGTTAACGGCGTGTAACACCAACGAGTTAAGTTATTTGTTGAGGTGTGTATTCCGCTGCAGATTGTTATTATGTGTTTGTTGTTGGGTGGGGTGTTACAAAAAGTGGTATCAAAGCCAAGTATAGCTCTGATGACTGAATTACCGAGCTTAGGAAGTACCGAGTTAGGATTTTAGTACTTTGGGTTAAGGGTTGAGTGATAGCGTGAGAGATACGCTAGATAGGAATTTCCAGTGTGTACTGGAAACCTACAATATCCATCCCGCCCTCCACAATCCCTGTTTTATAACTTGGGGAAACAACGCCAGAGAGATGAAAGTCCTCTCTTACTCGGGAATACCCGATCTGGCTGTTATTATGTACCTCTAAAGGTATGGAGAACCTGTCATACGGTAGATCCCAAAAAGTGGGAATCCCGGAGACGGTCTCCATCTGAACAATGTTAACCGCATTTAATAGCGAAGAATGAAGAATCTTGTGTATAGATGAATAGAATTTCCGGCAACCTGGGTCGACATGCTAAGCAGTCGAGAATAACCAACTTGCAACGCACCAACCGTGCAACATGCAAGAAATGGATTAATAAAACCCGAGACGAGTGTCTACGGAACCACAGTTGATAAATAATACACCAACGGTATACCAACCGACAAGGGAACTACAACGTAGTGCCCAAATACGTGGAACGGGCTACAAAGAGAATACAATACTAAGAAAAGGGGTCTCCCAGAATGGGAAACACCCTAGTTGATGATCGTCATGTGAAGACGGTGAGAAGTCACCTAGAAGAGTTATTATCAAGGCAGTAAGATCAGTGAGGGCCAACAAGGCCACTGATGACAGTATGGGTAAAAACAATACCACAACCAGTATGTGTTGAACCGATAGCCAGTTAGCATGGCGCACTTGCCATAGCAAGTGCTGCTATAACAGGGCTATTCGGGAAATTTATAACCACCACAGGATACTTAGTAAAGTACCATGAAGTTAAACGGGATCATTATGACCATGGAAGGGCTTGATAGCCTAACCTCTGTAATTGTAAATACACCAGTCAGCAAGAAGCTAGACTTGGTTAAGGTAAGAAGATGTTGTGAAACCATGAAAATTTTCTTTCAACCCAGATTTATTCAAACCCTTTTCCTTCAAAACCAGATTTTCTTTCAAACCAACACTTCTTTCTAACCTTCTTTTAAACCAAACCAGTAAAACCAAGGACAGATGACAAAGATGCGACAGTGGATAAACTTTCCCTCGATTAAGTTCGGGAAGCACGAGGTGCATATTGTCACAGGACAATATAAGGGGAGTTGACAACAGAATACTTCACCTAGGCGTGTGACGGACACTACGAGTGTACCAACTGAAATGTGGGACGACCGCACTCCGATAGGAGCTTGTGGGCCTGACAGACCTACTTATGGGTTAGTTGGGTAAGTAGCAATGTATCAGCATGGTACCCCACATATGTATACTGGTAGAGTCCGAAACACGGAAAGTAGTCGACTCCGTACTACGGTCAGTAGTATAAATCAAACAAGAGCTAAGGATTACAAGGAATGGTTGAAGTAAAGGAATAAGTCAAGTTAACGAGACTAAAGGAATTAGTGAATTCATTTCAAGGAAATGTTTAAGAGTCAGGAGGTGCGAAGTGCACTAACTGTAATGTAAAGACATCGTATACGTCTTAAGGATCCTCAGGGATAAACATGTTAGCTGGAACGGTGACCCAGCCTGTACATGGCAAGCAGATGCCTAATGTGGACACATTAATGTGCAATGAACGGGATGAAACTCCCAAAATGAGTACCTACACTACTAGGAAATGCTGATCTTCACAGAAGGAGACGATAAGCCAGCTAAGAACGCAAAACGGCGTGGCTAACTAAATATACCAATAAGTGTGGGCCAAATGTAATGACATAACTTAGCAACACCCAGGAGCAATCCTTGAAGGATGTTCGCATCAGCAATTGTTGAATGAAATGCATGACAGAAACACAAGGATTGAAACTAACACCCAGTTTAGACATAAGTTGTCAGGAGACGGACTGACAAACCTAACGGGCATCCCATGAAAGGAAACGGAATGCAACGACCTTGTCGTGGAGCTCAAGGCAGCAAGGCTTATAAGCCATAAGCAAGATATGTTATGTAAATTTGAGTTAATTATAGAAGTTTATGTGATACAAGTAAATAGAGTGGTAAACGAACCACTGCATTAAGAGTGGGGATACCTCTCGATATTGTGAGACTGCAGGAGCGGTAGTTCAAGAAATACGTTAAGGGTGGACCAATATGGTTACTACCACTTGGGAAGACCGGAAGGGTAATAAGTCTAATAGCAACCACCGTACGTGTGGGACGCTAAATGTGTGATGGGCAACGCTCAAGGAGCACTGGGTAGTCATCCAAATGATGATGAACCATGATGTGAATAATGTAAGTATATGTGTGGAAGTTAACGTGACAGTAAATACCATGTAAGTTATTGTTATGCAATGGGCAAGAGCACGGTTCGCAGCTGGCGACCGTTGTATCAATGTTATTGAGTAATAATGTGGCAGATGTAACACCCCTACTACGCACATAACTATACTTGGAATCGCAGCGGAAAATAAACAACTAAACGGTAACTAAACGATTGGTGCTACAATGCCGTCAACCACCCTCGTGGCTAACAAGGCTGAATAAATACAATTGTACCGGTCTGATGATCAGACTCCCGAGCATAGTACTAATAACCATATATATACATCAACATAATACCGAGTATTTACATAAATCCTTCACTGTATACTCCACTGTAAACCATCATAACAAGTATAATACGCCACGGGAGCACAGGCGCAACCCGGGCAACATCCAAAAGTACTCCAAAAGTAAACTACTCTCTAGGATCTAGAGCCACTCTGCTTCTTCGATCCTCATCCTGCAATAAAAATATGGAGCCCCCGAGGGGGTCAGCACCTTGCTGGTATGGCGGCTAACGCGCAGCCCATCGGCTACCGGGATACGCGCAACCAATTGTCATGATGACATGGTATTTATTTTAAAAACACAACACATACATATATAACATAACACAGGTATTGTACACAACATAACACACATCACAAACATACAATTCCTTTTAGGAAGAGAACCAACACAGTTAGTCCCCATTAAGAGCTTAGAGAATGTTGCCATGCTCATACTTCGCTCGTTACATAACTCGTCACCGTCCGGTTAGATTGAACGGTTAACTTAACACAAGGTGCCTCGGATATAGTGACCCAAGCACACCGAAATAACACATAGTATGCCCCTGTGGCCCGACGTGAGTCAGTAAAATAGCCTTGGTTAAGCTAAAGGGGAGGTTAGAAACCAAATTGGAAACTTAACCATAACATACAGAGAGAATCGAACCGGTTATGACATCGACTCCCATACTCACACGCGTGGCCGGAACAGACCGGACTCCTCACTTCCCCCATTAGCCCTTGTTAGTAGTTCATCATTGAACACAACAAACAATTCACAATCATAGGTCAAGTCTTGTTAGACTCACACAAGGGAAGAGAGAGAGTCATACTCAACAACATAATGATATTTAACAACTGTAAACTCTTTTCATGGTTTAATCTTACAAGGTCATAAACACACAGAAAAACAAACAACACACAAGCCGGTGTAAACCGGTAGGCAACAGACTGCAAGAAAACCATACCTTGGTCCTTGCCTCGACTGATTTCCACCTTGAGAGAATCCTAAACACATTAGTAATGTCGGTTAATTATTTATTTAACTTCAAACTTACTAAGTATTTACATGATTGTATGACATGTTTTAATGCCTATCTTACCCTAGGTTACCTTCATTATACACCCTAGGGTTAACTACATAAGTCACATTCTTTTCTGTTTTTTTTTTTACAAGTTTTGGTCCGACCGGACTTGCCGACCGGACTTGTCCATGTCCGGTCGATTCCAGAGAGTTTCTCCCCTTCGGAAATTCAGCCCGACCGGACTTGCCAAGTCCGGTCCTATGTCCGGTCGATTCCAGTAACTCAATCCGCACAAAATTTTCTACTCCGACCGGACTTGTAAGTCCGGTCCTATGTCCGGTCCATTCCAGAGAGTTTATTCTCTTTGTAAATTTAGCCCGACCGGACTTGTCCATGTCCGGTCCTATGCCCGGTCCATTCCAGAAGCTAATTCTCGCAGGGTAAACAGGTCCCGACCGAGCTTGCAAGTCCGGTCGCAAGTCCGGTCGGCCCCAAATCTTTGTTTTCCTTTTCACATTCAACTCCAAACTTCACCCCATATAACCTAGTACTCCCTAACCTCATTTGGGCACTTTAAACACAACTTAAAACATCCTTAAACACACATAAAACTCATTTTCTAATTCCTTGAGCCTTTACTTATTTCTTCACAAAATTCCTAACACTTACCATATTTTCTCCTAGTTTTTCAAGTGGTGTTTTGATACCTATGATTACTACTATCCCAAAATGCTTTCACCTTATTTTAACATCATCTCCCAAGCATCATCTTTCACAACTAATTCCTTATATCCATCTTAACAATTCTTTTCCAAGTTTACACTTTCTCCTTGTTACCAAAGTTTGCCTAAATATTTACCTAAGTCCTTAAGTGGCTTTGGTATTTACTAGAACCTCAAGATCATGTCTAAGTCCTTATTCATTTCCTACATTTTCTAACTCACCAAACCTTATGTAAACACTTAGAACTTCTTACTTCTTACCTAAATTTCGACATGGATTCCCCTAGAATATTACTAAGCCAAAACACTTTGTCTTCTCCATCAAACACACAAGAACATCTAGAATCACCAAAAACACTCCCATACACAACTTCACCCAAATTTACACTACATCACAATATAGTGCATAATTTAAATTGCATGGCACTTAGGCCCTTAAGGTGCTTAAATCATAAACACTGAATTTCCACAATATATATGCCTTTAACCTGCGATTACATACAACAAGACATATGTTATTTTACTAGTCTCTTTGAGAACATTTACTAGGTCATTTACCATTTGCTCTTTAGGTAGTTTTAATAAGCAATTATAGCTCATTTCTCCTAAGGCATTAAACAACATTAAGTTAGTAGATTTACCTCTTTTTCCAACACACTTCCTTCTTGTTTCCTTACAAAACCGTATGGTATTTTGATTCCTTGTCAAGTTCTAGACAATGTACAAACATCATAATGAGTAATCAAGCTATAGGCTTCATCTCATTGTAAACCCTAATTTGACATTGTTTCAAAAACATTAATGTAGTTGTTTTACCTTGATCTTTGAAGAGAGTTTGAATATATAACAAGAGGGGACTCCACCTAGTCCATGAAGAGTTGAAATGAAGCTAGAACAAAGTCACACAAAGAGCTATATCAATGTGTATTTTCGGTTAAGGTAAGAACATGGAGGAAACATGATTTTTCTTTGAGATTCCTTACCTAGAAGCAAAGGAGATCAACAATATGTCAAAATACAAGCTCAAGCTCCTTTAATGGTGGAACACCTTGGCACCGAAATGGAGCCCTTGGAGTTTTGAGAGGATAGGAATGAAGAGCTTGATGAGAGGAAGAGATTGGTGGTCTTGTTTTTGATTTGGACAAGTGAGCTAGGTTTAACAAGTGGTCAAAGATGGAGTTTCCATGGGTGGTGGTAGTACGTATTACCGAGAGAGAACAAAGAAGAAGGAAGAAGAGAGGTGGGAAACCGTGTGAATGAAGGAAAGAAATGAGAGTGAAGATAGAATTGTTAAGGAGATATTTATGCTTATAAAGTAAAAAGGTAAGTTAATAGCTTTCTTTACTTACTATTATTATCAACTAAGGAGTGGTGAGTCACACACTTAGAAAACGGCCCCCTTTATTAGTATGAGGGCATTTAGTCTTTGTTGTCAATTTAATTACTTAATACAACATATGTTATAAACTAGCTTGTAAAAGTTACTATTCACCTAAACAAGGCACTTAGAAGTGAAATTTTTGATTTCCCATAATATAGCCACCCAAATGTGATACTATATAGTACACATATATATTTAAGAGTAATGATGGACATTTAGCCATTCAAAACTCATTTACAAGACAATTTTTCAAAAACGTGCTTTAAGACTCTTAAAGCACATTTTGTGTTTAACTGTTTTCAAGCTTGGTTTCTTTGGTAATTGGTTTAATATGTTCGTTAGTGTATAAATGAGGTCTTGGTAAGCTCATTAGGCCTTACTCAAGTTTATCCCAAGCTTAGAGCACATTTTGGCTCTTATTGACTTTAAAGCACATTTGTGTTCCTTTTGTTTGAATTTGTTTACTAAGGTTTCTAAGACTCTTTTTAGTCTTATTACACCCTATTAGGTGTTTAAACAACATAACTAGGTTTGGGGTATTTCAATCTACCCCCCTTAAAAGAACTTTGTCCCCAAAGTTCATACTCCACATAACTTAACATTAGAACATGAGAACACATATTAACAACACTTCTATATCACATTAACAACATCTACAATCATACGGACACATGGTCCAAACAACAAAACATCACAACATCATTCAGACTCAGCGGTCTGTAACATAACAACATGACATACAACACAGATAATGTATTCACATACATGTCATACAACATAACCGAAACGGCTCTACCCCCCTTAAATAGGGGTACGCCCCGTACCCTATACATACGAACACTAAGAAGTAAACAACGACGGGTACTCGCCTTCATCTTATCTTCCAGCTCCCAAGTGCCTCCTCAACGTCCTGGTTAGACCAGAGAACCTTCACCAGTCTGACAGACTTATGGCGAGTGTCTCGAGTCTTAGTGTCCAGAATCCGTACCGGAGTCTCCACTGATCGCATGGGGCTCTTAAAGTTAGCCTTTCAGGCTGAAGCACATGAGACGGATGAGACATATATTCTTCAACTGGGACACATGAAATACATCATGTACCTTGCCCAGCTCGGCGGGTAAGTCAAGTCTATAAGACCAGGCCGATCCGCTCCGTCACAACATAAGGCCCCACATACTTTGGGCTCAACTTGCCTTTCTGGCCAAAACGAACACTCTTCATGGGGGATACTCTCAAAAATACCTGATCGCCCACGGCGAAACTCCAGGTCACGTCGGCGCACATCTGCGTACGACTTCTGTTATCCTGAGCTGCTTTCATATTAGCCCTGATCTGGCGAACTTCTGCCTGAACTTGCTCAAGATACTCTGGTCCTATAATGACCGTCTCACTCGACTCATCCCAAAACACAATGGCGTGCGGCATGGTCTACCGTACAATGCCGGAAGGGAGACTCTTGATCGATGCATGATAACTGTTGTTGTAGCTAAACTCGACCAGATGTAACTATCAATCCAGCTGGTCTGAAAGTCAAGTGCACATGCACGTAGAATATCCTCAAGTGTCTGTATGGTGCGCTCACTCTGACCATCGGTCTGTGGGTGAAAGAAGTATCAATTTCAGTTCGGTACCCAATGCCTCTCGTGTGACTTCCAATATCGATAAAAATCTGGTATCTCTGTCAGATACAATCGTCTTTGGTTACACCATGATGTCTAACAATCTCTTTATCGAATAGTTCTGCCAATCTTGCCACTTCGGTGTCCTCATCGGAATGAATCGGGCCACCTTGGTCAGTCGGTCAACTATACCCAAATCATATTAGACCTCCCTGTAGGCGGAGCCCTACTACGAAGTCCATAGATATGTCATGAACTTCCACTCGGCAACTGGCATTGGCTGCACCATACCACCAGGCCGTCGGTGCTCAACTTGACCTTCTGACAAGTGAGACCCTCAACACATAGTCATTTACATCCTTTTTCATTCAGCCCAGAAGTATCTTTCATACTTATACATCTTTGAAGCTCCGGGGGTGATCGAAAGTAGTAGAACAATGGGATTCACTCAATATGCGCTCCTTCAAACTCAGCGCTACTCCTGGGTATACACAATCGCCATCCTAATCAGGTTCATCATGTGGAGTCTGAAGTCGTACTCTGACCTCGAATGTGCCATCAATAAGCTTCTGTCTAATCCACCATGTTGATCCGTCATTGAGCACTCCGCACCTCTTCAACCAAGCCAGGAGAGACTAGCGAATGGAGAGAGTGTGCTCGGCGACTCAATGCGTCAGCTACCACATTTGCCTTACCCTCCTTGTACTGTAATTGATGTCATAATCATTCAGGAATCAACCCATCTTCTCTCTCTCATGTTCAACTCCTTCTGAGGTGAACAAGTACTTTAAACTCTTGTGGTCAGAATAGATCGTCACACTTACCCCATACAAGTGATGTCGCCATATCTTCAGTGCGAAGACAATGGCCCCCAATTCTAAGTCGTGGGTAGGGTAGTTCTCCTCATGCTTCTTCAGCTGTCGGGAGGCGTAAGCTACGACCTTCCCGTGTTGCATCAACACACAACCCATACCTCTGCCTGATGCGTCGCAGTAGACCTCAAAACCATCTGGACCGTCTGGTAATGTCAGAACCGGTGCAGATGTCAGAGCATCCTTGAGACTCGCGAAAGCCCTCTCACAGTCGACTGTCCACTCGAATGGTGCATCCTTCTTCATCAAGGAAGTCATCGGCTTCGAGACACTGGAGAAGTCCTTCACAAATCTCCTATAGTAACCTGCCAGACCGAGGAAGCTCCTGATATCGGTAACTGTCTTCGGCCTAGGCCAGGTGCGCACTGCATCTATCTTTGCCGGATCAACAGCGATCCCGGCCTCAGAAATCACATGTCCAAGGAATGACACTTGGTTCAACCAAAATTCACACTTAGAAAATTTAGCATACAACTGGTTCTTTCTCAATGTTTGCAACACATCTCTCAGGTGGCTTTCATGCTCACCTCTGGATTTCGAATACACAAGTATGTCATCGATGAAGACTACCACTGATTTGTCCAACTGGTCTTGGAACAAACGGTTCATTAAGTCCATGAACTTTGCTGGTGCATTTGACAAGCCAAACGGCATAACTGTGAACTCATAATGCCCATACCTAGTTCTGAAGGCTGTCTTTTCTATATCACTGTCTCGGATGGCAATCTGGTGGTATCCGGAACGTAAGTCTATCTTGGAGAATACTGATGCTCCCTCAGCTGATCAAATAGATCGTCGATGCGTGGTAAGGGGTAACGGTTCTTCACCGTAACAGCATTCAGCTCCCGATAATCAATACATAGGCGGAGGCTACCGTCCTTCTTCTTCACGAAGAGGACCGGCGCTCCCCATGGTGAAACACTAGGGCGGATAAAGCCCTTGTCGAGTAGGTCTCTCAGCTGCTCCTTGAGCTCTGTCATTTCTGCTGGAGCCATACGGTAAGGTGCTTTTGCAATGGGTCCGGTGCCCGGAACTAGATCAATCTCAAACTCAACCTCTCGTGCTGGCGGCATGCCCGGCAGTTCCTTAGGAAATACATCAGGAAACTCCGACACTACCGGCACATCTGGGCTAAACTCAGGGTCTCTCTCTATGTCCTGAACATAGCAGAGGTATACATCACTCCCTCGTCGTAACTCGTGATACATAGCCATGGCGGTGATGATCTGTGTCGAAGGCTCTCTGGGCCTCTGGCGGTAAGATATGGTAACCCCAGATGGACTCCGAAGAAGCAGTCGATGCTCGGCACACAGGATTCTGCCCTTGTGCCGCTCCAACCAGTTCATCCCGACAATCACATCAAAGCCTAGTCCGTCGAACTCTATCAAATCGATCGGAAACTCTTCACCCCTGATTTGAACAATAGCACCTCGGTAGTAGCGGGTACATCGGATCCGCTCTTTCGACGGGAGAGTAACCACGAAGTCTGGCATCTCTTCATCTAACCCCAGCCTCTTCGCAAATGATAGCGAAATGAATGTGTGTGAGGCTCCAGAGTCGAACAAGATCGATGCATCCACGCCATTCACTGGAAAGGTACCGGTGAGGATGTGCCGCTCTGCCGGCTTCTGCCTTATTGCAGACACTCAGTATACCTCCCGTTCCGAGTGCACAGCCTAATTCATTGGCAAACTAATAAGTATTGGGTAACAACACGATTTATATGCTCAAACAACTCACTTTATTCATTAACACACTCCTTTTTACAACATTCATTGGCTTATACTGTCGCCATGATTCACACTTACAACATCCTTAATACATACTGTTTATCACATAATTATACAAGGCTTAAAACTGTCTGAAGGTCAAATTCAAACGTCCGGGTTTCATGTGTGTGGCATTGATCACTGCCGACGGTGCGGTGTTCAGTTTGATCTTTCTGATGCCGTGGTATAGCATCCTTGCTTGTCCACCCATGATTAGTACATCTCCCGATTTAAGCAGTAGCTTCTTTGCGAGATCAGCACGCTTCTGCTCGCCATATACAAAGACTGCGGTATCACCAATGGACCAAGACACCACGGGTACTCCCTTACTTAGAGACTCGGGTGACTCGTCCTTATCTTGGTGTATACCTAACCGTCCACCTTTCTGGTAGAAGTTTACGATGCATAGATCTGCTTTTACACTTGGAATTGATTCCGTTTCAACTTGTTGAGCAATTCCCACGGCGTGGTTAACGACCGCATGGAATCCTCTGGTATACTTGATACTGTTGCTCCATCTTCAGCTCGAACTTCTTGATATGACTTGGTGTAAGGGTTCCAGTCCTTACCCATGCACATCATCTTCAATTGCATCCTCGCTCCGTTCGGGTATTCGGGTGTGTAAAACCCTCCTGGTTTTGCTCCAAGTTCGTCGCATCGTCTGATGATATGGATTTGTGCCTCCGGTGTCAGGTATCCATTTAGAAGTATCATACCTGGCTGGATGACCTGACATTGCTCCAATGGAAAGTCGGTGATGTTGATGGTGGTTTCTTCAGGGTTTGGTGTGGGTGGGATTGGATAACATATATTGAAAGTTCCTTTAAGTTTAGAGTACTCTAATTAGGTAAATCTCACACTATACTTATTTATTTACTCACATGTTGTTATTTAAACTCACTCACACATGCATGAAATGCGGTATGCAGACACTTATTTCATTCAACAGTTTAGGCGGTACCTGGTCTAGAAGAGGGCCCTGGCGCCTCAGACCGGTCCACCACATTCAGGGTGGCCTTGTTGGACCCCGACCCCTTCCCCTTCTGGGACTCCGTGTACCTCTGATCTGGGGGTGGCTGGTTCGCCGTCTTCTGGCCATCGGTGGTCGCAGTGGCCTTACCCTTCCATTGCCCCTTGGGCCTGAAGTTCCTACTGTTCGGGTTCTGCCAACATTCATGGTCGCGGTGACCCATCTTCTTACAGTACCGGCACTGAACATCGTTACCCTTGCAGTCCTTGCCGGGGTGGTCTCCGTTGCACCACTTGCAGTAATAGTGGCGCTCCGGTCCAGAGCCCGTGCTAGCTGCTATCACAATACACCATTAATACTTGTTTCACAACTTATTAACATATACTCTAACTTATCACACAGGATTAGACAATTACCCTTAGGTGGGTAAGAACGTAGGGGCTTGGCCGCATACGCATAGGTGAGCTGCAGAGGCTCCTCAGCAGTGGTGGTCTGGGTCTGGCCCTTGCCACCCTGTTGCTGTCCTTTCTGGGACTGGGGGTATGACTTCTTCTTCTTCCCTCCCCACTGCCCTTGCGTGCCTTGGCCCTCGTTCTGAGCCTTGCGCTTGAGCGCACTCTCCTCGTCCCTCAGACGGACGGTGATCTCCACAATAGCAGCGGCATGATAGCACTCCTATATTTAGGGTGTCAGTTATGCCCCGCCAAATAAACTCACATCACATTAACACATTGTACACACTTATTCACATTACACTGTAATTCCTTTACCTGCAAGGTGGTATATCCAGTAGGCCCCATGCCGTAGCGTAGGCGATAGTTCAGTCCGTTGTAGAAACGGTTCACAAGGATCCGGTCTGAGTAACCCAGATCCGGTAGCAGGTGGATAAGTCCGATGAAGGCTGAGTAGTACTCATCTACCGTCATCTTATCCCCTTGTCTCAGATTGTCCAACTCCAGGCGCTTGGCCTCTTGCACATGTATAGGGTAGTATTTGGCTCGCAGCAGAGCCGTGTACTCCCTCCACTGAAACGTCGGGTCAGCAACTCTACCCTCGCGCACAAGCTTCCACCAGTTTTGTGCCGAGCCCTTCAAGTAGTAAGCAGCAAGTCGTACCTTGACCTGCTCAGGTGGTGCTAGGGTTTCGAAGGCGGTCTCCATCTCGGAGATGTATGCCTCGAGCTTACGGGGATCGGTCTCCCCACTGAATGAGGGCGGCCTCAGATCAGCCAACGCCTTGACCCAATTGGTCTCTCGTGGCGGTGGTGGTGGTGGCTGAACTCCAGGCTGTCGCCCTTGCTGTATAGCAGCAACTAAGTCGGGTACCAGCTGAGCTACGGCGGCTGCAACTGCCTCAGCCATGGTCTGTGCCGTAGTATCATCACCTGGTCACCCATATCCAGTACCGCGCCCGCGGCCTCTCCCTCGTGGTCTACCTGCCATCTGAATTCATATGAACATCTCATTAGCATTATGCTTGCACACTTATCGGTCCAACGATTGTAACGCTTCCCGATAATAAGGTATCTCCACACTTAGTTAGTGGTCAACCTTTCCAAATATGTTCACTTAGGTATCTGTAGTTAGGTTTCCTAACTCGGTATATCCCTAAGCTCGGTATTCTAGTCATCAGAGCGATACTTCGCTCTGATACCACTTTTTGTAACACCCCTACTACGCACATAACTATACTTGGAATCGCAGCGGAAAATAAACAACTAAACGGTAACTAAACGATTGGTGCTACAATGCCGTCAACCACCCACGTGGCTAACAAGGCTGAATAAATACAATTGTACCGGTCTGATGATCAGACTCCCGAGCATAGAACTAATAACCATATATAACATCAACATAATACCGAGTATTTACATAAATCCTTCACTGTATACTCCACTGTAAACCATCATAACAAGTATATAATACGCCACGGGAGCACAGGCGCAACCCGGGCAACATCCAAAAGTACTCCAAAAGTAAACTACTCTCTAGGATCTAGAGCCACTCTGCTTCTTCGATCCTCATCCTGCAATAAAAATATGGAGCCCCCGAGGGGGTCAGCACCTTTGCTGGTATGGCTAACGCGCAGCCCATCGGCTACCGGGATACGCGCAACCAATTGTCATGATGACATGGTATTTATTTTAAAACACAACACATACATATATAACATAACACAGGTATTGTACACACATAACACACATCACAAACATACAATTCCTTTTAGGAAGAGAACCAACACAGTTAGTCCCCATTGAGAGCTTAGAGAATGTTGCCATGCTCATACTTAGCTCGTTACATAACTCGTTACCGTCCGGTTAGATTGAACGGTTAACTTAACACAAGGTGCCTCGGATATAGTGATCCAAGCACACCGAAACAAAACACATAGTATGCCCCTGTGGCCCGACGTGAGTCAGTAAAATAGCCTTGGTTAAGCTAAAGGGAAGGTTAGAAACCAAATTGGAAACTTAACCATAACATACAGAGAGAATCGAACCGGTTATGACATCGACTCCCATACTCACACGCGTGGCCGGAACAGACCGGACTCCTCACTTCCCCCGTTAGCCCTTGTTAGTAGTTCATCATTGAACACAACAAACAATTCACAATCATAGGTCAAGTCTTGTTAGACCACACAAGGGAAGAGAGAGTCATACTCAACAACATAATGATATTTAACAACGGTAAACTCTTTACATGGTTTAATCTTACAAAGTCATAAACACACAGAAAAACAAACAACACACAAGCCGGTGTAAACCGGTAGGCAACAGACTGCAAGAAAACCATACCTTGGTCCTTGCCTCGACTGATTTCCACCTTGAGAGAATCCTAAACACATTAGTAATGTCGGTTAATTATTTATTTAACTTCAAACTTACTAAGTATTTAACATGATTGTATGACATGTTTTAATGCCTATCTTACCCTAGGTTACCTTCATTATACACCCTAGGGTTAACTACATAAGTCACATTCTTTTCTGTTTTTTTTTTTACAAGTTTTGGTCCGACCGGACTTGTCCATGTCCGGTCGATTCCAGAGAGTTTCTCCCCTTCGGAAATTCAGCCCGACCGGACTTGCCAAGTCCGGTCCTATGTCCGGTCGATTCCAGTAACTCAATCCGTACAAAATTTTCTACTCCGACCGGACTTGTAAGTCCGGTCCTATGTCCGGTCATTCCAGAGTTTATTCTCTTTGTAAATTTAGCCCGACCGGACTTGTCCATGTCCGGTCCTATGCCGGTCCATTCCAGAAACTAATTCTCGCAGGGTAAACAGGTCCCGACCGAGCTTGCAAGTCCGGTCGCAAGTCCGGTCGGCCCCAAATCTTGTTTTCCTTTTCACATTCAACTCCAAACTTCACCCCATATAACCTAGTACTCCCTAACCTCATTTGGGCACTTTAAACACAACTTAAGACATCCTTAAACACATAAAACTCATTTTCTAATTCCTTAAGCCTTTACTTTTCTTCACAAAATTCCTAACACTTACATATTTTCTCCTAGTTTTTCAAGTGGTGTTTGATACCTATGATACTACTATCCCAAAATGCTTTCACCTTATTTTAACATCATCTCCCAAGCATCATCTTTCACAACTAATTCCTTATATCCATCTTAACAATTCTTTTCCAAGTTTACACTTTCTCCTTGTTACCAAAGTTTGCCTAAATATTTACCTAAGTCCTTAAGTGGCTTTGGTATTTACTAGAACCTCAAGATCATGTCTAAGTCCTTATTCATTTCCTACATTTTCTAACTCACCAAACCTTATGTAAACACTTAGAACTTCTTACTTCTTACCTAAATTTCGACATGGATTCCCCTAGAATATTACTAAGCCAAAACACTTTGTCTTCTCCATCAAACACACAAGAACATCTAGAATCACCAAAAACACTCCCATACACAACTTCACCCAAATTTACACTACATCACAATATAGTGCATAATTTAAATTGCATGGCACTTAGGCCCTTAAGGTGCTTAAATCATAAACACTGAATTTCCACAATATATATGCCTTTAACCTGCGATTACATACAACAAGACATATGTTATTTTACTAGTCTCTTTGAGAACATTTACTAGGTCATTTACCATTTGCTCTTTAGGTAGTTTTAATAAGCAATTATAGCTCATTTCTCCTAAGGCATTAAACAACATTAAGTTAGTAGATTTACCTCTTTTTCCAACACACTTCCTTCTTGTTTCCTTACAAAACCGTATGGTATTTTGATTCCTTGTCAAGTTCTAGACAATGTACAAACATCATAATGAGTAATCAAGCTATAGGCTTCATCTCATTGTAAACCCTAATTTGACATTGTTTCAAAAACATTAATGTAGTTGTTTTACCTTGATCTTTGAAGAGTGTTTGAATATATAACAAGAGGGGACTCCACCTAGTCCATGAAGAGTTGAAATGAAGCTAGAACAAAGTCACACAAAGAGCTATATCAATGTGTATTTTCGGTTAAGGTAAGAACATGGAGGAAACATGATTTTTCTTTGAGATTCCTTACCTAGAAGCAAAGGAGATCAACAATATGTCAAAATACAAGCTCAAGCTCCTTTAATGGTGGAACACCTTGGCACCGAAATGGAGCCCTTGGAGTTTTGAGAGGATAGGAATGAAGAGCTTGATGAGAGGAAGAGATTGGTGGTCTTTGTTTTTGATTTGGACAAGTGAGCTAGGTTTAACAAGTGGTCAAAGATGGAGTTTCCATGGTGGTAGTAGTATTACGAGAGAGAACAAGAAGAAGGAAGAAGAGAGAGGTGGGAAACCGTGTGAATGAAGGAAAGAAATGAGAGTGAAGATAGAATTTGCTTTAAGGAGATATTTATGCTTATAAAGTAAAAAGGTAAGTTTAATTAGCTTTCTTTACTTACTTACTTATTATCAACTAAGGAGTGGTGAGTCACACACTTAGAAAACCGGCCCCCTTTATTAGTATGAGGGCATTTTAGTCTTTGTTTGTCAATTTAATTACTTAATACAACATATGTTATAAACTAGCTTGTAAAAGTTACTATTCACCTAAACAAGGCACTTAGAAGTGAAATTTTTGATTTCCCATTAATATAGCCACCCAAATGTGATACTATATAGTACACATATATATTTAAGAGTAATGATGGACATTTAGCCATTCAAAACTCATTTACAAGACAATTTTTCAAAAACGTGCTTTAAGACTTCTTAAAGCACATTTTGTGTTTTAACTTGTTTTCAAGCTTGGTTTTCTTTGGTAATTGGTTTAATATGTTCGTTAGTGTATAAATGAGGTCTTGGTAAACTCATTAGGCCTTACTCAAGTTTATCCCAAGCTTAGAGCACATTTTGGCTCTTATTGACTTTAAAGCACATTTGTGTTTCCTTTTGTTTGAATTTGTTTACTAAGGTTTCTAAGACTCTTTTTAGTCTTATTACACCCTATTTAGGTGTTTAAACAACATAACTAGGTTTGGGGTATTTCAGCAGATAAGACTAGTTATGAGTTAAACTCAATGGACATGCAAGCAAGTGATGATACACAGACTGGGCAATAAGCCAATGGTCGGTACTATGTGATAAGGAAATCAGTGTGAATTCCTACTGCAATCGCATAAGGGATTTACTGTCAAGAGTTTACGCCTCTGCACTCTGTATGACTGAGTGTTTTGGTATTGCGCTTGTGCAGTAATGATCGAGTGGGATAGCTAGGAATTGGAAACATGTTAATTGTGGACGAATAATGTTATAATGGCCGATGCATAAGAAATGCAAAGCCGCACCAATAAAAGAGTACTTGTACAAAACCAAATGTGGAGGCATGATTAATAGTAAGTGACTACAGTAGCACTAACTGCCAAATAGCGGTATGGAATATACCACAAATGTTGTAAATAGCTGAGAGAGCACTACATACTAGGTAGTAGCTCAATCTCAACCGACAGTAGTCGGAGGAAAAAGTCAATCATTGTGAATACACAGCTGTATATACAGTAAATTACTATGGAAGTGGATAGAAAGTTTATAACTCACCGAATTAGCTAACGGTAAGAGATACCACGCGTCGGTTGAGAAACCATTGTTACCAAGATGAAGGTGACAATTGGGGATGTACAATACAGTAAGAATAACAAATGGGGCAATTGAGCTCTACAGTTATTAGAGTTTCGCAGCAGAGAAACTAGTGAGCCAGTGATTCAAGTGTTGAATGTACATGGTGAACATGAGTGAATGGCTAATTATCAACGCCTAGAAGCCTAACAGGCCAGAATCGAAACCAACTAAGAGTTTAAACAAACTCCAATGAGAATTCTTGGTTTAGGAACTAAACCGCCAATATGGTTAAGATCCTCTAATCAGAATCCATTGTGTAATAGACCGCGTGGAAGAGTTAAAACACTTCACGACGGCAGAACATTTTAAGCCAATGTTTAGTGATTGATTACGTGGGCGTAATCCCTTTTAAGGGGGGTAGAGCGCAAAACCACTTAGTGTATATTACCGTACAAGTGTACGTAGTGTATGTGACTTATATTGTGCATAGCACAAAATTATTGTTTTGATGATTGGTGTGTGTGTTACGTAAACATACACATTCATTCATGGTTTAATTGTGGTAATTGCGCACAGAAGATGCGAATACCATTGTGATAAGTGTGTTGATTTATTAACAGTTGTGAGTGATAGTACAAGTGTGGGAGTAGAGAAACTCCCGGGGGAACAAACCCCGACAATGTATAAATGTGAAACTGTGTGTTGTATTTTGATAAAATATATGTGTATATATATACTATATAGTGATTCATGAAAGGGCATGATACCGACATAGAACCTAGTGAGAATAAGATTCCCTAGGTAACAACATTAAAGTAAATGGAGGTAACTGATAGGAGGAGTCCTATCCATTGGAGATGTTATGATCATGGCTAGAATGATTTAAAAGATAGAAAATTGGAAATGAGTGATTTATTTGATGTGAAAATGAAGTGGGAAGTGGAACTTGATTTGCATGCGATCAAGGGAAGCCGAACACAAATTGGAGTGGAGGGATAGTTCAACACTAATGCTGATCACATCAGGGTGGATGACTCTTGAAACTCCCTATAAGTGGTCACAAATAACCACGCTAAGAAAAGAAGCAAAGAGCTTAGTTGGACTTGGAGTTGTGTGGGTTTTCAAAAGGATTTCAATTGGTATTTATAAAATGTGATAGATACTTTACATAATTAAAGTTCTCTTACTTAACCTCACAAGGAAATTTTAAATTTAAGTGATTGTTTTGATCCCAAAGGCACGGGGACGGAAGGTGTCCATCGCGACCGGGTTCTGCGGGATCACAGTGTATACCAAAGATATTTTTGATTGCAATACATGCTATAACATGTTGTGTGGTATGTGTAATAAATATTATTTTGACCTTGAGTTCCAAAGGCGTATGTTATCAAGACTTATGAGTCTAAATGTTGTTGTGTTATATAGACCTACGTGTCTAAAGGCTGTTATGTTATCAAGACCTATGTGTCTAAATGTGGTTATGTTACCCAAGACCAGAGAGTCTAAGGGTTGTTATGGGTGTGTAAATGTTGTTAAGATACCCGGACCATTGAGTCTGAGGTTATCAAGTGAATATGTTATGTTATGTATGGATGTGAATGTGTTACCCGGACCATTAAGTCCGAGGTTGTGATGTAAAGTGTGCTTGACTATAGAAGTTTTATTTCTTTAAGTAATCCCCGTATTCTAATCTAATGATGTGTGGGAAGTGTTAACTTCGAGGACGAAGTTCTTTTAAGGGGGGTAGATTGAAATACCCCAAACCTTGATATGTGGTTTAAATATTAAACTATGGTATGTAAAGGCTAAAAGGCCTTAGAAACATCAGTGAACAATTTAAACCATAGTAAATGCAATAAAGCACTAAGATACAATTTGAGCAAAAACATGCTTTAAGCTTGGAGTGAACTTGGTTAGGACCCAAAGAGCCTACCAAGACTTAATAATATTCAATTATGATTTAATAAGGCTAATTAAGTCCTTAGGAAATTTTGGTAGACAGTTAAACCAAATAAAACACAAAGAATATACCTTAAAGTCAATATGAGCAAAAATATGCTCTAAGCTTGGGATAAATTGTATAAGACCTAATGGTCATACCTATATCTTAAAAATATGTTAATGAACATATTAAATCAATTACAAAGAAAAACCAAGCTTGAAAACAAGTTAAAACACAAAAAGTGCTTTAAGGAGTCTTAAAGCACGTTTTTGAAAAATTGTCTTGTAAATGAGTTTTGAATGGCTAAATGTCCATCATTACTCTTTAATTAACATGTGTATATATAGTATCACATTTGGAAGTCTATATCAATGGGAAATCAAAAATTTCACTTCTATGTGCCTGTTTTGTGAATAGTGATTTTATAAGCTATTTGTAACATATGATATTATAAGTGAGACAATTGATTAATAAAGTCTAAAATACCCCTAGGTACTATTGGGGGCCGGTTTCTAAGGGTGGTGACTCACCACCCTTGTTAACATGCTAAGGAAATAAAGAATGACTAACTTAAGTACTATTTGCTTTTTAAGTACAAATATCTTCCAAAAAGCAAAACTTATCTCATTCTCTCATTTCCTTCTTCATTTCCACGTATCCAATCTCTTCTACCTCTCTTCTTTCTGTTCTCACGGTGATGCTACAGCAACAGCACCAAATGCCATCTTCCATTGCCAATATTTCCTAGCTCACTTAACCAAATCAAAAACAAACACCACCATTCTCTTCCTCTCATCAAGCTCTTCATTCCTATCTTCTCAAAATTCCAAGACCACCATTTCGGTGCCATGGAGTTCCACCATTGATGGAGCTTGAGCTTGTGTTTCTACATATTATTACTCTCCTTTGCTTCTAGGTAAGGAATCTTAAAGAAAAATCAATTTTCCTTCATGTTTTTGCCTTGACCGAAATTGCACATTAATGGTGCTCTTGGTGTGACTTTATTCTAGCTTCATTCCAACCTTTCATGGATTAGGTGGAGTCCTCTCTTCATATATATTCAAACTCTTCAAAGATCAAGGTTAAAACAAACTACATTAATGTTTTGAAACAATGTAAACCTAGGGTTTACAATGAGTTTAAGCTTGAAGCTTGTATATCATTTCATTGCTTGTATATTGTTTAGTAGTTGACAAGGAGTCAAATACCTTGCCGGTTTTATAAGGGAACAAGAAAGAAGTTTGAGTGGAAAAGAGGGTAAATATACTAACCTAATGTGGTATAATGCCTTAGGAGAAATGAGCTTATAATGCTTGTTTAAAACTACCTAAAGAGCAAATGGTGATGACTTAGTAAAGTGTTCTCAAGAGACTAGTAAAAGAACATATGTCTTGTTGTATGTAATTGCAGGTTAAAGGCAATATATATGTGGGAGATTCAGTGTTTAAGTTTAACGTATTTAAGGGCCTAAGAGCCATGTTATTTAAGGGCCTAAGCGCCAAGCAATTTAAGCTTATGCACTATATTGTGATGTAGTGCTAAATGTGTGAAGTTTGTGTATAAAACGTGTTTGATGGATTTTAGGTGTTCTGGAATGAAATAAGGTAAAAACCCAAGTGTTTGGATGTGAGTATATACAAGAGAATCTATGGCCAAATTTGGAAAATGTGTAAGAAGTTCTAAGTGTTTTAAGTAAGTTTTGGTGAGATAGGTAAGATGTGAAAAAAGAGATTTAGTTAGTAAGAAAAGAAGTTGAGAGGTGATGTTAAGGTGTAGAGGAAACACCTTGGTATATTGGTCATTATAGGTGAAATACCACCTAGAAATCTTAAGGAGAAAACATTCCAAGTGCTAGGAATTTTGTAAGGAATTTGTGAATGATAAGATGCTTTTGCTGAGTGATTTAAAGAGTTTAGCATATGACTAAAGGTGTGTTTGAAGTGCCAAATGATGTTAGAACACATTAGGAGGCTTGAGGAAAAGTTTGGAGAAAATTTGACAAATTTGGACAAACTCTGATGTTGTCCGACCCAGTGGTCCGACCCAGTTGTGGGTCGGACAGCTCTGTGTAGTCACTTGTTGAAGTCTCTGGAATGGTCCGACCCAGATGGTTGGGTCGGACATGGGTCGGACATGTGTATTTAAAAGACGGGAAAAGTTTCGGGAACGGTCCGACCCAGCTGTGGGTCGGACGGTGGGTCGGACGGCCCAAAATTAGCAAAAAAAAACAAGACAATGTTGTAAGGAGAATCAAAGTGATATTTTGGTATTAGAATTGTCTAAGTTCATGTATGAAGTTTGGGTAATTAATGGAGGTGGAGAAATAGTGCAACAAGGTTTGAAAAATGCAATTTACCAAGTCTGTAGCTTTGGTCCGGGACCTAGGTCATGGTTCAAGTCCCGGACCAGGGGTGTAAAATAGGCCGAGAGTCACATAAGGATGTGGTCCGGGATTAGGCCTTGTATAAGGTCCCGGACCACCCCATTTTAAAAGGCCGAGACTTGAGTTAGCATATGGTCCGGGACTTAAGAAGAGGACCAAGTCCCGGACCACTATAAAAACATGGTTTTAGGTTATTAAAAGATGTCTAATGATGGGGATTGATGGGTAATGTGTTATAAGGTTGTGTAGGACATGTCAGGTGAGTTATAGTCACAATTTGGTGGGGTGAAAAGTTGAGTAAAGTGAAAGAGTGAAACATGTTAAAATGTAAAGATATTTAACTAGTAAACGGGGTTAACTATGGTCATTCGACGTTACACAAACATATTACCCCAACGTAATGAAGGTAACTTTAATGTGCCAGTTCGTTCGAGAATTGTTCGAGGAAACATAAGTGGACATGGTAAAATGGACTCCGGGGACAGGTATGGTTTCTTTGCAACCTGGTCCTACCGGATTACACGGCTTGTATGCCAACGTGTTTTTCTGTATGTTTGCCACGTTGTAAGATTAAACATGTAATGAGTTTACAGTAATTCATTTATGTGGCGTGTACAACTCCGATACCATTTACCTCGGAAGTGTTAAACCTTAGTTAACTGAGTCTAGGATCACATGAGAGTTCGGTATTCGGAGTAAACGACCCGAACCATGGGACGTACTAACCACGGCTATGCGTGCGTTAATTGTGTGATATGTGTATGTGAATGTAGGGATCTCCCTTGTGTGTCTAACCCAGTTGTAATACTGTATGATGTGCAGTTATGATAGGCTCCATAGTGGGGTTCTAATAATATCTAAAGTAATTATGTACTAACAGTGGTGAGGAATCCGGTTTGGCCGGTCGCGCGTTTGTTGGGAGAGGGTATCCTTCTTAGCCTTTACCCTTCTTGTTATGGTTGTTTCCCTCAACGGGTTATGATCTCCCATTAGCTTATTCCAAAGCTTAGCTATTTGACTTATGATCGCTTAGGGGGAACATGTGTTTGGTGTGGTGTGTTCGGGCCTCCAAACCGAACCATCTTAACTTAAGTTACTCGTCCGACTATTAGGACGGTGAATGAGTGTGTTGTTATTGTATAACGAGCTTATCATGAGAATGGCAACATTTTCTAGGCTCACCAGTGTATAAGCAATGTTTTCGGTTCCTAAGAGAACCATTCCCGTTATGAAATATCACTAAATTAATTTAAATTAATTTAGGGGATTTCTTTTATTAAACCTTTAAATAATACTATAGTATATTAAATTATTATATGGAATGATATAAACTATTATATGGAATTATGAATATAAATTATTATATGGAATTATGAATATTAAATTATTATATTGGATTATGCAATTAATTATATATGGAATTGTGAAATTTATTTAGGGGTTTTCTCCTATTTAACCTTAATTATTATATATTATTGTATGGTTATGAATTAATAATAGAGATAAGTCAATAAATCTTGGGAAAATTTCTAAACACTCCAAAATATTAAAGATTTTAGGGAAGTGTTGGAACATTGTTTTGAAAACATAAAAGTCATATGAAATTCTAGAAACCTTAAAGCTTATTAAGCCTTGTAGAGTTGACTTTTTGAGAATGGTCAAACCAGGTCATGAAACCTGTATACCAATAAATAGGTTATGAAAACCATGAAGATCGATAAAAAAGAACGTCAAAAACGGATCATCCTAGCCAAAGTTATGCTAGATTGAAGTTTTGAATCAAAATTTTAAGAGATGCCACGTGTCACTCTGTAATGGGTCGCCCACACTTAGCCGATTTCTTCCTTGAATTTCGGTAACCGATTTCATGACTTAGCCCTAACTTTAGACGGCTATAACTTTTACATCTCTCAATATTTTTCCATGCCGTCTTCACCATTCTCTTCTCCTACAATTCCTCTTTCCAACCATTACTCATACAAACCCTAAATCCTTCTGAATCAACCGGAAAATCGAGCCAAAGTAGCCACCTTGCGAAACTGTTTCCAGAATTCCAGATTTCCCTTCGTTTTCAGGTAACTTGCGTCGATCATAACTTCTTCGTTAATCAACCAAAATTCGATTTCTTTAGCTCGTTGTAAAGATCTCTAATCCCTCTACAATTTTCGTGTTTATGCCCAAGTCTGATTCGTAACCAGTTGGGAGATATAGAGGTCTAAAGTTTCGGTTTCAACAGCACATAAAATAACACCGAAACAGAGAGGTAAACTCGTGTTTTGTAACTTCAATATCTTTCTGTATGGTTCGAGTTAGGTTTAGTTCTTGCTACCAATACGTAGATCTACATTTCTTCTTTCCAATGAGCCCTTACTCATAGCCTAACTCGATTTGTACTGCTAGTTATAGATCTTCGAAGTGGGTACCACGAACTGCTCAAAGTTCATATTTTTCCAGATTTCCGATTTCGAAATCACCCAATTCGCACAACTTCGGTGAGTTTCCGATCAAATTGCCCCGTTATTGTCATTAGTTATCATGTTACCGACCTAACCTATGTCTCAATTTAGTCAATTACGTGTTAGATTAGGAGAATTTGATGGAATTGTCTTCGAATCGTGTTCTGTACCGAAATAAACCCTAACATTTGAATTGAATTCGTAATCCATCGTATAGTGCATTATAATTGGGAAAACCGGTCTCAATAGAACCGAAATTCGATTTCGAATCCATAGAAACAAGAATCACTCGATTTCGTTCTGTAGATTAGGAGATATTGATGATTTAGTACTCGACTGGGAATCTGAATTCGCTGAAGAACTGGGTGTACAGGGGCCGTCCGATCTCGTTTTAAAAGATTGGACGGCCGAGATTAGATCGGGCTATTAAATGATTATTATAAGTTTATAAAATTCCAGTAAATAGTCCTAACTTGTTGGGTTAATTTAAAAATCTTCCCGAATGTATTTTGACTTGAAATTTTAACCATAGATTCCTTATTTAATCTAGTTTATTTTGATGTAAAATATTATGGTTTTGGAGTTTTTAAACATAATTTATGATTTTACAAGTTACGGGTTTTCTGGAATTATTTGGCTAAATAAAAAGATATTTTATGAAATAAAAATTTATTATGTCTAAAATGTTATAGTTACTGTATATTAAATTTGGGAATTTTTGGGCAATGGTAAAAGGTTTTAAAAATTGTGTTTATGAGGTTTTCATAAGAATAACCTATAATATAAGGTTTTTAATGTAACCAAAAATTAAAGTATGGTTTGTTAATTAACTTTTAAGCTGGGGAAAATAAGGGAAACTAAATTAACATTTTATAACAGTAAGTTTATAAATGTTTTGGTATTGGCTTTTAAGAGAAGTGAAATTATTTACATATATGTATATATACTTACTTAGTAGAAACTTATATAAAATAAGGAATTTAATTATCCTACATTTTACTTACTATATTATATGGGAGTTAATATTTTTAATTAAACTAAGGAATAAATATATATATTTTTACGCGTTTATAAAAAGGGAATTAAGTAGTAACTTAGGTTAAATCAAGGAACTAAATTAATCTACATTTACATTAATTATATAATATAGTAGTTAATATACTTAATTGAAACTAAGGAAATGCTTTATTTATAAACCATATTTTGGATATAGATATGTGTAAAGGTTAATATAAATAATTAAATGCAATAAAACTAACTAAAGGATGCCTTGAATTAATCCTAATAAATACACATAAAATAAAAGGAATAAGTACCTTATAGAAAATATAATATGAAGGAATTATGAGTTAAACTAAACCTCTGCATGATACTAATAAAGAATATTATGAGGTGTTATTAATTTATGGTTATGGAATTGAGTTTTGAGTTACCCTTGAATTTCTAAGATTTATATAAACAGTGTTAAAATACATGTATATATTTAGTCAATGACCACAATGTAAATCTATAATTGGGTTAGGAAATTAATAAGTTAAAATTTAGGAGTATTTGTAATTAGATTACATAAAGTGTTACACAAATAGATCTTATTATATAATTAATAATAAATGAATGAAATACTTTTACATTTAAATGTTCTTATTATATAAACAATAATAAAATAAATGAGTTACTTTTACATCCAAATGTGAAGAGGATTAATAAGTCTAGATTTAATCATTTCTTAATATTTGTAGTATTGAGTAATAGCTTAACATTTTAAGAGAAAATGATTAAAAGGATTATGATATAAAACTATATTAAACTATGATTTGGAAATTTATCTAAATAATAATCCTTAAGTTTCTTGGCATTAGATAAGCCATATGAAATACACTTTTAACGTTTGTTACCAATACTTAGGATGTGAGTTTACAATTAAGTGGGGTATTTAGTGGTTAGAATTTATAGAAGGTTTGTAAATAGGAATTTGATACTTGAAACCTTAAAACCTTTAGTTAGACGAAACTGGGTTATATAAGAGATCATATTGATCTACTTTACAACATTGAAAAAAATATTAATATAACATTTGAACATAAGGTATGGGGATTTTTCAGAATATATTATCTTATTTCATAATTAACAATTTCACTTAGGAATCGGAGTTTAACTCTTAGATAAATTCTACCTTACGTTAAGATGTAATGTTATCCTAAAACATAAAAAAAAGGGAATTGATTTATTAAGTTGTCCCTTTGAAACTTTAGGTTTGTAAACAATTTAAAACGTATTTAAGACTTAAGTTTATTGAAGTTTAGTACAAGGGATTATACATAGTCTATAGAGTGAATGGGTGTAAAAATAAAATGTTTAGGAGATTGAAGGTAAGTAAGGATACATAAAAGGTTATATTTAAACACCTTATTATATAGGTAATAATTAAGCAAATAATGTACCTTGTGAATACTAAATGTAAGAGTTCGATAAGTCTAAGTTGACTATAATATAGTTGTTTCAAGATGAAAAGTAATTTAACATCTTATGTCAAGATTATTAGCTGGATGTAATAAAAAGTCTTTCTGGACTAAAGATAAGATAAATGAGTTAGTAACTCAATTAGGTTATGATATAATGTAAACACATTTATGATATAGAGGTCTCACAAGTCTTGAATGTGAGGATGTGGTTAAGTATGAAAAGTGGATAGGAGTGGACAATTAGCAAATGTTGATCGAATACATTCCTTGATCTTACCACCTTGGGCTATACAACGTTCTCAGATAACACAAAGATTATACAAACATTTAAGTGAGGGCTTAAAGGATAATTGAGACTTTGAAATAAGAGTAAGGAGTTTATTTAAGCGTAACATAGGCTACAAGTGGTTGATGATAGATTACCTTTAATATTCTTCAGAGTACTGTTGATTGTTTGCGCAAGTTGATTAGAACTGCTACAGCGTTACCCAGGTACGATTTCTCGTACTCAGCTTGATGTGTTTTGGACTTTATGGAATGTTTTGTACGATTTCTCGTACTACGTTATTTTTGCTGATTGACTTGTGGAATGTTTTGGAAAACGCTAACTGACTTTAAGAGGAACTTCTAAAAAGGAAATGGTTGTGTGACTGACTCAGCTTGTGTGACTAACTGAGCCTTGGATGTGGAACTCACTTGGGTATTGGTTTCTTCTACTTGGTGTCCCGTTAGACATTGACTGCTTAGGGTTTACGCTTCTGCACTCTGTAGGACTGAGTGTTTTGGTATTGCTCTGGGTAGTTGGTGATCTAGTGGGAATTTGGAAAAAGGTCAATCTTGGAAATCTTTCTTCGACGTGCGCGTCTTCAATGGTAACAGCAGGGGGCTGTATATCCTCGCCCATAGGGGCATTGATATTTAACAGCAGGGGGCTGTATATCCCTCGCCCATAGGGGCATTGATATTTAACAGCAGGGGGCTGTATATCCCTCGCCCATAGGGGCATTGATATTTAACAGCAGGGGGCTGTATATCCCTCGTCCACCAGGACATTTAAATCTGACAGCAGGGGGCTGTATATCCCTCGTCCATATGGACATTGATATCTGGCGGTGGGGGCCATCTCTCCCAATTGAATTATTCCACTCTTGAGTTATTGGTTCTTGGATCTTATATATTCCTAGTCCTTTGTGACTATCTGAGTCTTTATACTCCGAACGGGAATTGGTTCTAACATCAACAATGGATGCTTACTAACTATGTGGTGTGACTACTTAAGTGGATGACTTGTTTTGGAAGTTCTCTATCTCTATCTTTGTCTTGTTTTCTTTTCTCTTAACTTGATTGTTTTGAAGTGCTTTATCTGTTTTACTTTTAAGAGTTTGTTTTCATGTTACTGTTTATTTTGAAGAGTTAGTTTTATAAGTTTGTTTTTGGAGAATTGTACCAGTTCCATTCCAGGGAACTGACCCGCCCCTTTCGGGGTGGGCTGCTTGGTTTCATCTTGCAGGTACGAATTGATTTACAGGTGGCCACGAAGAGAATGAGCGTTTGGGATGGGACTAGGTTTTGTGGAGAGTTAATGTGTTTAATTTCTATATGTTTGTGTTAAGTTTTTCTCGAGTTCAGACCGTAACTTAGTTAATTGTAATGGTTGTAATTGGTGAGGTTGGTACCGGGTGTTTGGAGCCCGATGGTCTGTAGCACCTTTAGTTTATTTTCCGATGTTGTTTTATTATTATAGGGGTGTTACACGTTATGTTATGTATTTTTGTTGTGATGCAATATCTATTGCGGTGTTATGTTGTGCACGTTGAAACGTGCAAAGTGTTGTTGTGTGATGTTATGTAGTGTATGTTATATGTTGTAAAATGTGGAGTATGTGGATCATGGATATAATCCCAGTTTGAGAAAAGAGGCGTTTAAGGATAACCCGATTTAAGGGTAAGTGTCGTCTATTAAGGAAGTAGCTCCATAGAGGAGGAACACTCTAGGGATAAGGATTACTATGAGTGACTTATTAGGTAAGGATATATTATCCGTTTGTTGAGCCCGTTGAGGCGAAATGATTATGTGTGTGTGTTTACAGTTGCATGCATGATTTAAATATAATCAACCGCATGCTAAGACGACAATTAGTTGTGCGTGGCCCGGTAGCATGTGGGCTGCGGGATTACCATACCAGCAAAGGTGCTGAGCCCCTTGGGGGCCACCCTTTCTCTTCTTTTCCTATTTCAGGTACAAGGAGCTGGAAGCCGTTCGAGAGTAGGACGGGGTAGACATTGTACATGGGTATTCATTTAAGTGTATATACACAGTAGGTGTAGTAAGACCGAAATTGTTATCGGCATCAGTTTATAAATACTCGGTATAGTTGAAAGGAGTATGTTGTTGTTGTTAATGGAAAGGGATAGTAATGTGTAGTTGCTCGGGAATTTAGCCCATCAGACCGGTACAATGTATATGTATTAGCCTTGTTAGCCACGTGGGTGGTTAACGGCGTGTAACACCAACGAGTTAAGTTATTTGTTGAGGTGTGTATTCCGCTGTAGATTGTTATTATGTGTTTGTTGTTGGGTGGGGTGTTACATGAATTCCTAAAAATTGCATTAAAAAAAACAGAATTGTGCTTCCCAAAGTTGCACATTCCTTGATGAATAAGATGTATTAGAATGTCAGGGCAAAAGGATGCCAAACTACAAACACTAATATGAAAACATTATCAAGGAAATTAATAATATACTATGATATAGTTTGTTGTAATATATACAGAGAGAGAGAGAGATTAGCATGAAATTTCCTTTTATCATTATTGATTAAATAAACTGCTATTTAAAAAGGGAAATTTGAATAATTAAAAGTTCTAATAATATAATAGATAATTGATACACTTTATAAGATATATGAATAAATCAATAATTAATTGAAAAAATGTCTTATGTAACTCACTCGTTTTGAAAAGAATTAAATTATAAACTAAAGAATGTAATGATGGAAATCAAAACTTTAAATTATATATCTAAATTATAAACTGAAAACTTTAACTTCAGATTGTATTAGTTGAAATTACTTATTTAAATTATGTAGTTAAGTAATTAAATAATCTCATTTAGAAAACTAGAATGGGTCATTCATTAATTAAAAGACATAAGTCAAATCAAGTATAGCCGAATTAAATAAGTCATTTTAGTAAATTAACATTCACTAGAATTAGAAATAAAAATTTGATCACAGTTAGATAATTAGTTATTACTTATGAAATTTATCTCAACCTAAAGTATAACAAATAGATATGAAATAACTAACTGTGAACTATGTATTAGTAACTTTGTTATTGAAAAGTTTTAAAAACTTACTTGAATGGTTGAATGATTCTATCAATTTGAAAATATTCATTACCTATTTAGATAGATTATTTAAGAAATTTGTTCTGTCCTACTTTATGTACCAAAAAAGAAACAAAAAAAAAAGGAAAAACTTATTAATAGAGATCTATTTCAGGGGAAAAAAGTTCCTAATATCTAATTCCTATAATCACCCAAAGGAAAATGATTGACCTTTTGTAGACAGTTGTAGTTATCAAGCATAACAAAGGAAACATGATTTCACATTATCCAAATTAGAGCGATTGATATAGATTTATTAACACGTGACTTTTTTATATTAGAAGTTCCACTTAAAATAGATAGAGAAATGGAAAAAACTAGAGCAGAAAAAAAAGCGCTCATTCAGAAGTTTTGACCACTTTGCAGGATCAAGGTGTATATAATTGAGTACCATTTAACAGAAGCGGTAAGTTCGTGTGTGGCGCTAAAGTATGTTTACTTATTAAAGATAATAAAAGACGATCATGACAATATATGACGTATACATTTCTTGACATTATAGGTCAAAGAAAGAGGAAAAGCACACACGCACACACACAAAGAACAGCTTAGTTTTGCCCCAGATACCTCAGTTGACATCTTCGCCAATGCAAAAGCAGCCTCGATTCGAACCCTCCAGAAAGCCTAACAACAAACAGGGAGCATCAATTTTACTGAAAGAACTAACGAGCTCAATGCTTCAAAGTCAAAAAGGAAGCATAAATTCTAAGAACCTTTGGGTCAGAGAGAAAATTGGATAGAGCATTAATAACAGAAATTTGGCACTGAGGTAGCCCTTCAAGAAACTTAATAGCTTGAGCCTGGGCCACAACATCCCGGTCCTTCTGCAATTGATTAACCTGTGAACAAGTCATAGAATGTCTGAAAAATCAACGGAACAAGTTCACATGGAAACAAAAGCAGATTTGGACTAAAGAAGGAATGAACGCATAGTCATCCCACTATTTGTTATGATTCTATTACAGTAAGAAAAACACACTTAGCAAAGAATCAACAAGAATCTGAGTTCAACCAATACATTAAACAAAAAAAATGTCCTCAATATTGGTGATATAACATCCCAACTTTTGTCGTACACTATTTGCACTTACCCACATATGAACAGGCTGATTAGAGTGAATTTCAGCAAGATATTCCATTTCTGGATCAATCCTAACCCACAACAAGGGAGCTTCTGTACTGCACATTGATATAAAAAAATTATAGATCATAAAATTTGGTACAAGTGAGCTGCATTTGCCGGTGACCATTAGCAAAAGGTTCAGTAGAGGAGGCACCTTGAGCGTGCCTCAAAAACCACGTTTGCATCACTATTGTCATCCGACCCATCAGCTTTCACAATTCTTTTGGGCTTTTGAAAACGTCTAGCTGCAAGTCTAGAATGGCATTTAATTTCCAAGAGCTGCCAGGCATCTCCTGCCATAGGCAACAAGTGATCGTGAGTACCATCAAGCTCATGAACCTTGATGGTCATCATGCCTGGCCACCCAACATCACCATCTTTGCTTTCAGAATCAATTTTTCCATTAGATAGTGACGTGGTGGAATCAGGAGCAGCAGTGCATTCCCGGCAAGCAGCTAATTCAACTGTATTCTTACGGTGTTTGTAACAGAAACCCGTCCTATGAAGAGAAAACAGAAGAAAGTAATAAAAATAAAACAAGAACAAAAGGTTAATACAATTAGATAAAGAGAATAGTCAATATGAATGGAATGGACGACTGTAAACAACAAAAGTCAATCAAATGAGCATACGTTATTATTGGACAGCTGCATGACCCCACCCAGCTATGAAAAAATTCTTTCAGAAAGGGACGTTCAAGATTCCCCAACTTGTTCGCATATTGGCGAAACTGATCATATGAAAATGGACAAATTAAAAAATAAAGTCAGATAAAAGTCTGCTGAAACACAACAATAGGGAAGAATTTCTGCTTAACGAATTAATCTAATACAGGAAAGCCAATTCCAAGCCTTGTGGAAAATAGAACTCATCCTATCATTACTGGAACAATTTTAGCTGATGTATGATGGAAGAGGGCTGTGAAACTTTTACAAAAAATATTCATGGTGGCTTTTAATTTCTTGCCAAAAGAAATCACGAGGTAAGATGCAAAGGATTTTATTTAAGAGTACTGTAGCTTAATTTATATATTTCAGGTTAAGGCTTTGTGCTAGTAGACATCACCAGAATCACACCAGTAAGTATAATTCCACGGGCTAGCAGATGCAATATAAATTCCAATGAGCAAAAGGTATACGTAGCTATCAATGCATGAATGATGTCAAGCGTAGCAAAGTATGATAGCTGACACAAGAGGCATTACCTCCTTGGTACCAAGTGATCTAGAGGAACCACCTGAATTTTGAGCTCGAGAAACTATCGTCCTTAAAATCTGAATTAACAAGTAATAGTTAAATCCAGAAAATCACAAGATTTGTTAAAGAACTTGCACATGACAATTAAATGCAACAACATCAAAGCCTTATTCCCAAAACAATTGGGGTCGCCTAAGATGAATCGATATATTGAATTTGGGGCAAAGCCTTATTCCCAAAACAATTGGGGTCGCCTAATACCATTTGATAGATTCAAACCCTATTTTGCTAAACACCGCCAAAGTGGCCAATTTCTTCTCAAAGAAGCCAAGACTATTCTCATTCATACCAATAACCCCTATCACGTATCTCCCTACCTCCTTAAGTAGGCTAACTCCTAGCATGAGAAAGACAAATATGCCCTTACTAAATAGATTACTGACTATTTATCTAGTGTCCTAACATAGGGAAAGAAGAAAATCATTGTCATTTGACACATAATAGCGCAAAAGGCATATGCTTATTTGGCCCATCGATTTTTCCATTTGTATTGTGGTGTGGCAGGAAATATATGTTTTTTAACACAATCCCTTACTCCTTTAAAGAGTTCTGGACCCATCTGCTTTTCCAGCATCTGTAGAATTGCCACCTGAAGACAATGAATTACCAACATCTGAGAACGCAACCACAAATTCATGAAATCTCAAGGATATGTATGAAAATTCAATATTCAAGAACTCACAGATTTCCATGCACGTATTCTTCCAATAACACCAATAGACTGGGTACCATATAGATCTTCAGCAGAAGCGGAGGAGCACAAAGTTGTTGCTCCACAAATATCAGCTTTGCAAACGGCACAGTTTGCCTGCATTTTGGTGTGCATACATATCTTTAAAGAAGAATATACAGCACGCATGTTAAAGAATAAGAGCACAGAGATACTATAAGAGGAAGGGAAAGAAAACCCAAAACCACAGAGGACTATATTTATCACCCGAAACCCTGACAAATAACCTATTTGTCAGGTCTAGCTGCAAGGAGCAGAAAGCTAATGAAGTAAATCATTTTTTTAACATATTATGTCAAATATACTCTTAAATTTAACGTATAGGGCGGGTAATTTAACCATGCAAGTAAATAAGGGTAAAAAGCACCTAGTGAAATATTAATGCAAGTCATTGGCAACGCGCAGGAACCTCCTAATCTCAGAGCAGATAAGAGAAGAAGGGGAGAAAGGAAGGTTAACCTAGCCTCTAAGCTGTAACAGAAGAGACAACATGAACCAGAGAGACACCAGCCAGTAGAAGAAAGAGAAGAGTATAAATATGAACAGTATGGCTATCATACGTAACCAGAATCAAGCAGTAGTAATCATCCATGTAGTATAAAGTTCCTTAAAGAAGCATCAGGATCGCATAGGATAGGGCAAAACATACCTTGTATCGCCTATAGCGAGCCTCATTGTTTCCAAGGAACTCTTTAACAAACATATCTGTAAGGAAACCAGCAAGCCCTTCCACCAGCCATCCTGCCATAAAGCACAAAAAAATCATGCACCTGAGGACTCAAACACACACACATCAATGCAAAAGGAGCTCTATGACAGCTACCAACCATCATTTGCTGTCTCTGGTGTAATATAAACTCCAAACCACTGTCGAGCCAGGCATAAGCAAGCCTAACCCTTGTTTCAATGTTCTTTAACCATGTAAACAATATGAAAGAGAACTGTTAATCACTCATCATCAAATAAGTTTGTATATAGATGTTGATATATCAGTTGAGGAATATATACCGAACAGACACCATTAGCCTAGGAAATAGTTTCTTTATTAATTCTGTACTTATTAGTCTCTAGTAGCTGTTCAGGATATAATTAAATACCTGTTCAGATTCTTTACAGTTTATTTATAGTTCCTAGGTAAGCACTTCAAGGGGTTTATTCTAGACTCTTCCTAAGTGTCTTCCCTTAGATGACTCTACTATAAAATCTTCAATCAAGAATAAAACCCTCAGAAACTACATGGTATCAGAGCCTAATCTGATCCAAACTCATCTGATCTCTGCCCTTTGAGCAGCCTTTATTCACTCCTGTCTATGCTCTAATTTTTTGGGTGTCTCCACCCCTCTGCATCTCAACTTTCTATGCCTACAGAATCTCTTTGGGTGTCTCCACCCCTTTGCTGTCTTCAATTTTTTTTCTTCACTATCAGTGTGAGTCTCCTCACCAAGGGTTCGATCATGTCTACAGAAACAGGTTCACCCACAAGTCACCTTGACCACTCAACTATTGTCTCAGCTGCTGCTGCAGCAGCAACAGTTCTTCGACAACAAAAATTTGATCTTCCTCCTATCTAGCCATCATACCGTTTCAATGGTAAGAATTACCTTGGATGGTCAAAGCTGGTCTACACTCTTCTCCGCGACAAGGATCTTGAAGCACATCTCTCTGTTCTACACCAAAAGAAGGTACAGATGCTGCTAGATGGGAAAAAATTAATGCCAATATACGGGTCTGGTTATGGGACTCGATGGATCCCAATATCAGCAGCACATGTCTCTATATGGATACAGCCAAAGACATTTGGGATTTCATAAAGCAGTCCTATTCTGCTGCTAAAGATGGTGCGTTTGTCTACGACTTATGGCTCCAAACAATGAATCTTAAGCAAGATTCGCAGTCTGTCACAGAATATGCTACAGACCTCCAGCGGCGGTGGTCTGAACTTGACCAGTATCAAACAATGAGGTTGTCTAATGCTGCTGATGCAACCCTCCACAAGAACTATATAAATCAGCAACGCCTCTACTGTTTCTTGTCTGGTTTAAAACCAGAATATGATCAGATTCGAGCACAGATCCTCAACACCACTCCTCTTCCAGCTATATCTTCTGCCATTGCTACTGCCAAACATGAAGAGAGTAGGCATAATATCATGATGAGCACCAAGACAGTTGACAGCACCGCTCTCACTGCCAAATCTGCTTTTTCAGATGCTAAGGCGACTAAGGAAATAAGGGAGGCCGGTGGTGTGAACATTGCAAAAGATCTAATCATAATGTGAACCAGTGTTGGAAGCTATATCCCCATCTACAAAAAGAAAAGAAGGGCCAGAAAAGGCGTGGATCTAGTGTTGGGCGTGCTAACTCAGCCACTCCCTCATCCCGTTATACTGCAGGCAACTCTGCTACTCTTCACCCATTTCTGCAGAGGAAATACATAAACTTCGTGTGATGTGGGAGTCTCTTGATGTCTCAAATGATTCTGGTCATAGCTCTTTGGCCTTGCAAGGTAAGATCTCTACTCATTTTTGTCTTAATGCTTTAGAACAAATTTCTCCCTCCAAATGGATCTTGGACTCAGGGGCCACCTCTCATATGACTGCTGTTTCCTCTTTATTTTTTCATTATCACCCCTGTTCCACACCTGAACACATTACCACTGCTGATGGAAACTCTACACGTGTTGTTGGACATGGCACAGTTTTTTTTTCTGATCAACTGCATCTAAAAAATACCCTACATGTAACACCCCTACCACTAATACCGTCATTACTGTCCAATCTCCTTATACAAACCAGGTTCACGCAGCGGATACTTACATACTCAACGGTGGGTGATACACTGCCGTTAGTCACCCACGTGACTAACAAGGCTACTACTACTACATACAGCATCGGTCTGATGGACCGGAATCCCGAGTACTACTCAATACAATACATACTCTCATTACATACTGAATACTACAATACTCCATTCGATACAATACTCCATTCAATACCATACTCCATTCAATACAATACTCCACATTTCCGTACAAGATAATACACCACGCATACCGAGTTTACTAGGTCCCGAAATCAATACAGTACTTCTCCCAAATTTGTACATACTCACTAGGAGTCAATCTGCTACCCCTTCCTCACAAACTAGATACTTCTAATTATAAGGCGCGCCACCGGTCTCTTACCTTGACCGTGTTCGCTCCGGGTACCTGCACACTAAAAACGTTCCCCCGAGGGGGTCAGCTTTCGCTGAATATGATAACCGCATACCCCGCGTACTAGCGAGGGTACGCCGACCATTTGGTCGAATACATGCAATTCATTTTGCAATACATACATTCATACATACATACATACATGCTTTCATTCACGATACTGCAATACTACACAAGATATACATACATACGTACAGTACCATACATGCTTGGAAGACAATACAAGTCAACCAATACTTACCTACCATCTTTCGGGTTACTCATGCACAATACATACTCTTTACATACCCAATACGCAAATCGGAGGTACAATCCTCCAATACATACAAAGGTCCAGTTAGCCTCATTACACACCCGGGTTAGTCGGGTGTTCGATACTCTTTTACTTCCGGTCAATGACTTACAATAGTCAAGACCAATACACATACAATACTTACTTCTTACATACTTTACTTCCAGTTAAGTCGGTATGACCTCCGGGCAGGGATTACTACATCCCACCACCGGGCTTTATGGTGGCCCACTAATCCAGGATGCTACCCATTCAAGGGAATTGGTCCAAGGAAAAGATTACAGCCAGGATTCGGATCCAACCTCCTGTGTTTCCTTATCCTCACGCGTGGCCGAAACTATATCGGACTTCTACTCATTCCATTTACTCATTACTCAAGTTAGGAGTTAGAATGTTAGGAATTAGTAGAAGTCAATACTTCATTCCCATACATACATACAATACTCAAGTACACAATACTACACATACTTCTCAATTCCATTCATTCATTTCATGAATTATACAAACTAATTGTTCAAGGAAATACAGCAAGAACAGATAGTTCAAACACAGTTAAGTGCATTATAAATCCGATTCGTGCATTTATCTTTTTGGTGATCACATAAGCACACAAATCGGGGTAACCAGGTTAGGATACAGAGCATGAAGAAATCATACCGTTCACCGTTGTATCCGCACTACCGGCTCCTTCGAGGATCAACTATTGGATTCCTATACATACATGAAGTAGTATGATCAATGATCTATTATTGATCTAACTTACTCCTTCATTGATATTCTCAATGTTTACTTACTACTCCTTTACATTCATACTTGGTTATAAAACCATTCTTTCCTTATTACTTCTTAAGCTTGCTTCCTTACTCATTTACTTACTTTCTTACCATTACTACTTCATTAATGGTGTATTACTACATATATATACATATGTGTATATAGGCATATATACATGTATATATGATTACTATAATCATATAATTAAATTTTTTTTTTACTCGACCGGACTTGCGACCGACCTTGCAAGTCCGGTCCATTCCAGTAGGTTACATCGTGTGAAAATTCCAGGGCCGACCGACCTTGCAAGTCCGGTCCCAAGGTCGGTCCATTCCAGTAAGTTTCGTATTTGAAAATTTTAGCCCGACCGACCTTGCAAGTCCGGTCGCAAGGTCGGTCCATTCCAGTAGCTTGCATTACGGAAATTTTTCTGGCCGACCGAACTTGCAAGTCCGGTCGCAAGTTCGGTCCATTCCAGAAGGTTTCTGACGGGAGAAATTTCTGGTCCGACCGAACTTGCAAGTCCGGTCGCAAGGTCGGTCGATTCCAGAAGGTTTCCCGTCTTGTAAATCTGGGCTCGACCGACCTTGCAAGTTCGGTCCTAAGGTCGGTCCGGCCCAGTACTTCAGTTTTAAAATCTGTTTTGGGTGTTTTCTTTACCCATTGTTTCCCCAATCTTTACCAATACTTCCCTACATGTTTACCACTCATTTAGATGTTCTAAATCACCTTAATTCATCCACCAAACTTGCTACTCAATTCCTACACAACTTACACCAATCTTCATCATCTCAATTCAACACTTACATTATTTTTTTCTTCACACTAATGCTACAGATTTTGGTTTTCCACATTATGCTACAGATTTTTACCTTAACTCTTATACTCCAATACTCCCTCATCCTATGCCACTCTTAGCATCTTAAATACATTAGTTCACAACCTAGTCTCATCCCATTTACAATCTCATATCAAAATCTGTTTTAGGATACTCAACACTCCTTTCAAAATCTGTTACAAGGTGGTTTACTTCACACTTTAGGCTCTCCAAGCACACCTAGTTTCTCCTAGTTCCTCCAATGCATTATACTACTTCTTGCTACAGATTTTACACTTCCACATACTCACACTACAAGTACCAATCCATAGTTACTAAACATCTCCACTAACTTCAATACTCACCTTGGTTCTCCCATTCACCAAGTCATCCATAATTGTACATATTCCTACCAAAATTTTGCCATAGTTCACCTACTTTCCTTACTTCCTCAAATACACATCCTCTCATCAAATTCAACCTAAAGCTAGCCACACCCAACAAGGGTCCTACCAGCACATAAGGTTCATACAAAAATTCAATACACCAACATTTCTTCAACCACAATACCCATACACCATTACTTCCTCAAATAGCAATACTAATACACATACACCATTCATTTGGCTCTAAGGCCTACAAATCCACATACTTGCTCACAAGTTCTCAAACTTCCAATACTTCAATACTAAGTACAACAGTTTAGGTTCTTTTATTTGTTTACCCATTCCCACTACACTAATGCATTAGATTAAGCATTGAGATAGGTTTTCCTTACCTTAAGATCACACTTCTTCCTTTGAGTCCTACTCCTCTCCTCTTCTTCATTCTCGGTCAAGTTGGTCAATGGGGTTACCCAACCCCAAGCCAACATTCAAAACACACAAATAATTACCATTAAACTCCTTAACCCATTGGATAACTTTAATTCAATGAAAGGCTTAAATGCCATTAGTTAGGGTTTTACCTTGGAGCTTCAAGAGAGGTTTTTAAGCCTTGAATACAAAGGAGGGTTCCTCCACCATTGGAGAGTTGAACCAAGCTCAAACAAAGAAGAGAACAAGGCATTAAAAGAAGCCAAAATCGGCCAAGGCATGGAAATGGAGAAAATGAGTTTTTCTCTTGAATCTTTTTACCTTAAGTGGAAGAGGAGACTCCATGCTTCGAAATGGTGCCATTTATTCTTCAAATGCTCAAGACCCATGGAGATGAAGTTGCTCATTTTCGGATTTTGAAAAGATAGAAATGTAGAGCTTGAAGAGGGGAGTTCAAATATGTATTTTATTTTACATTTGGAGCTCAAGTGAAGCTAGAGCATGAGGTAGAAGATGGAGTTGCCATGGAAGCCATGAGAGGCTGCAAAAATCGCTGCAAGAGGAGAAGAAAGAGAGGGAGTACGATGGGGAAGGAGGAAATGGAAGAGAGAGAAGAAAAAGTGAGGAAAGAGAGTGTTCCTTTACCTTTTTGTGTTCTTTTCTTTCTTCTTTCTTCTCTCCTTTCTTTATTTACTTATTTGTTGTGTGTGAGAGGGAAGGGAACCGGCTGTACACAGCCCTTTGTGGGTTTCTAAAATTTTATTTATGAAAGTGGACACACTAGTTTGGTTTATTTATGTTTCTCCCCACAACTTCCCGTTTTTGACAGTTTTCACTATTTTCTCGTTTTATTGATTTCATTGGTTATTAAGCTTCCATAAATGCTTAATAATATTCATTTAATGATTTATAATTTTTACGGGTCCGTTTGACCACTCAAGGTCACGTTTTCGGGTTTCCTCGAAAAACGTGCGCTAAAGCTCTATTAGCGTTTTAATACATTATTTGGATCCGTTTTCTTCGGGAGTTGTTCCCATATATTATTTAGGTCTTATTAAACCTTTGGGATCCATATAATACTCTAACCGAGGTCTCGCACCTCTTATGGTTATTTAACGCTTACTTAGCGTTTTTGCTTTTTAAGCGTTTCTTTATTTCTTTTGGATTTATTTTTCCTTACCAATATTACTTACGCATTATTAGGCTCTTAAATAAGGATTAGAATTATCTTAATCACTATATTTAAGTTTGGGGTATTTCAATCTACCCCCCTTAAGAAACTTTGTCCTCAAAGTTATTCAAGGTTATAGGGTTACAATACTTCCTCAGTTATACTTGCCTAATACCAAAGCCATACATTCCTCCTCCTTACAATTCCCAAATTCGTTACTCAAGGTTTCTCCATACCATATCATACCAATACACAATAGTTACTCCAATCCGTACTACTACCAACTATCCGGTTCCTTATTACAAAGTTTATACATACATACAGTGCAAAGCTATCCCCAAAGCAATGCAATACACATTACAATCCCGCAGGCACTCAGGTCATCTAGACACAGGACTCTTCTATGTCCCGCTGCCCTTGGAATAATACAATACGATACTCTACTACCTTCTCAGGCATACGCTTCTAGCAAATCCTTCATCTCCAGGCTAAGAAAAATTCTTTCGCAACTACTACTTAGAAGTCCTCCACAGCATACAACTCCAAATTCCAATTTGTATTTATTGCTTCTACCCTATGCGTGATTCTTGTGACCACTGGAGGGGAGCTTCAAGAATCATTCGACCCTGATGTGATCAGCATCAGTGTTGAACTATCTTTCCACCCCAATTTATGTTCAGCTTCCCTTGATCTGATCAGGATCAAGTTCGACCTCCCACATCCGTTTCAAACAACAGATAATTCAATCATTTTCATTTTCTACCTTTTTACTCCTCCTAGTCATGATTACGAATTCATACCACTCCAAAGGATGGAATTCAGTCCATCAATCATTCTCAATCTACTTCCCAAATACTTTCCTCGGAATTCGATGTCTAAGCGCTCATTTCATCAATCTTCTCTACTTCCTTCCATTACTCTCTATTATCTCTACCATTCTGACTAGGGAATACAGTACTTATGAACTTCAGTTGTCCTCAATTTACTTCCAATAACATACTTACAAATACACCGCTCGTGGGCTACATTCTCTTCTACTCATAGTCAATCTGTACTACTTCTTTAAGGATACTATACTTGTGGAGCTCCGTCCACTACTCATTCTCAATTGTCTCAAAACAATCACCTAGGGAACTCAATTTCCTCTAGGTTCTACATCGGTTTTATACCGACTCATGCATCGTAATGCCAAGTCTAAGTTCAAATAGACATACACAATAGGAATTATCATTTCTCAAAGAGTTTCTTTACTCTTCCTTACAAATACTCTCACATTGGAGTTACAAGATGGTTATATTCATTCAATGGTATTCGCATCTCTTGTGCCTAATTACCACAATTGTAATATGAATGAATACGTATGTTTGTCTGACATGAGTACTACTCGTCAATTCGATTCTCATTTGTGCTATGCACATTATAGTTTCTGTGTTTTATATGTGATACTTACATTAAGCGGTTTTCGCTCTACCCCCCTTAAAAGGGATTACGCCCACGTAATCTACCATATGTTACTATTAAACATTGGTTTACTCGATTTGGGCAATCTGAAGCGTTTAGCTTCACTACGGTATGTTATACGATATGCTCTGGTCAAAGGTCTTAACCATACCAATGGTTTCGTCTTTGCACCGAGGATTCCTATATGAGTTTATTTAGCTCATAATTAATTCAGTTCTAGCCTATTAGGCTTCAAGGCATTAATAGCCATTCTTTCCTACTTACTAGGTGTATTACATTTCCTAGAAAGGGCCCACTAGCTTCTGCTGCGCGACCCTGATAACTTGGGTTACTCACCCTTCATGTTATCCTTAATGTGCTATACATCACCCTTTCTATCCCTCTATTGTGGAAATAAGGTTTACTAACAGTGTGGTATTCTTTTACCGCTGTTTGAACTCAATGAGTTTTAGATTGTAACCAGCTTCTGGTAATCTATTATACATATTATTCGTACTCCCACGATTTTCACTACGTTTCCTCCGACTTGTTGTCGGCGAGGTTAAGTCACTACTAGTTGTAGTGCTTCCTCTGTTGTCCTACTTCTGAATTACAGTTCTTCTGGTTCAGTACAAGTGTTCTTTGCTTGTATGACCTTGCATTCTCAATGCGTCGATCCAAGTGACTTTCTTACATCTCCTTTCACCTTTTTATTCCAATGGGATTCACCTCTTGTGATTGATAGTGCGTTTTACACTCTTCGTGCGATCTGTTGCTAAGAATGCTTGACTGGCTTATGCCATGTTTGTGGTGAAAAGGAAGATTTACTACTGTTTACATTCTCCATATCCGCAGCCATCCCATTAGATCATTAGCTGTACCAGTGCAATACCAAAACACTCAGTCATACAGAGTGCAGAGGCGTGAACGCTTGACAGTAAGTCACTTATGTGATAGGAAGGAATATTTCTGACTGTTTTCCATACTTATTCTTCATGTCATTGTCTACTACTTCCTCATAGCGGTCGCTTGTTGTGCACCGTATTCTTACTCTTTGTACCATTTTCTTATGGTGTAAATACACTAGGAGATCCTAGCTCATATGTATGACAGTTGTCGTAGCGTACCACAATGTTATTATCTTCCCCATGTGGAGATATTTTATTTCGGTTTAGGTTTCATGTGTAGGTTAGCTTACCTCACATTACTTCCTCATTCATGATATAGTTTTCCAAATAACTTGGTTGGCCAAGGATGAAGTGGTTTATCAGGTTACAAGCTCTCTTGAGCGCCGGTCATTCATGGTGTGCAATGTGCACACTCATTGATTGTTTTTGACAATTACTGTCTCATAGTGTTGAGCATTGATCATAGGCTCTAGCTATGCGGTTTTACTTTTGCATATACATTACCGGAACATCCCAAGAAGCTTCAAGGGTTTTCTGGTCCCGTTCTCTAATTAAAGAGTGTTCTATCACTGATAGGTGAAAGTTCTCGTTGAGGGGGTGTGTTTCCACTCATGGGTCTCATGACAAGGTTTACCGTGTAAGTATTTATACAATGGTTCACCACATGATTGGGTGCATAAGGAGTATACTTACTCCTTCGAGCTTCGATGCTCTTAAGCGATGTGCTTCTACAGTCCACGGCCTCTTGTGGCGTAGTGGTTTGGAAATCTCATTTCCGTATTCGTTGTCTCTTGGCAATATCTATGCATAAGTTTTGTTGTTATAGTAGATGGAAGCCTTTTCTAAGGGTTCGCATCTTCACCACATTGGTGATCTTGGTTAACAAGAGGTGTCTTCCCTCGGGTTTCTCGTAGTGTCCAAGTGTGGACTAGGCCAATGTTGGCATTTATCCCGATTTCTGTGCCCCTGTGTTATCATTGCTACAGAAGGCATGAAGGTAGTTAAAGCTTGTCAACTGCATACTAGACTGATGCTCTAGTGACAGTGACGCTGAGTTGACCATTACTCCAAGCCACTCAAGAGGTTGGGTTTGAATTGGTGGTCCAGTTGTTGATTTCTTGTCATATGGGACAATATTTCTTGCAAGTCTTATTATCCACTGGTGTGGTTTTGCAACCATTCCAGTTTACACAACGTATTTGGTTTGCGGCCATTAAGCCTTATTGCTGCAAGCTATGCTCTTTGTAAGTTGCTTACATGTTTCTACTCCATGTATACTCTAGGTTGGAGGTATTACTAGTCTCCTGGTAAGTCGTGACATCACGCTTCCGTTCATAGGAGACCTTTAGGCCAGCTGATGCTAATTTAGGGTATTCCTGTTAAGTGAAATCCTTCGTGTTCTAACCGAATTTGTTCTAGCTTCGTGCTCTCATCAAGACACTTGTTCAACTGCTGTTATCTTAGACACCCTTCAAGGATTGCTCCTGGGTGCCGTTGGATCACGCCGTTACATCCGGCTGATGTTATGACATGATGTGTCCGTGATACCGCCTTGTGGTATTGTATTTAAGCTATCCCCTTTAGGGGTATGACGTCTCCCATTCTTGGGTAGACTGTTTATGCTTTCTCCTAGTATTTTAGAGTAGGTTTAGTATCCTCTCCAATGATGGATTATACTTCATGGTAATCTTGTGATTGCTCTTGGGAACTCTGTCCCGTCTGTTGAGCATTTTTGTGTTCACATTAGGCCTATGCCTTACTGTGTTCAGTCTGGGTATCCCTTCCAGCTGTCAGGTGATTGCTTGAATTACTTGAGACATATCCAATGTCTTTGCTTACCAGTATGTGCTCTTTGCACCTTCCCAGTCTTCATTCCTTATCTTCAGATGGATTCTCTGAGTTCCTTACACTTGTTCCTTAACTGGGTTTCCTTCTCCTTGATTGTCTGTGGTGTCCAGTTGTTCTGGTTAGAATTTACTCGCGGTCCGTAGAACGGAGTTGACTACTTCCCGTGTTTCGTACACTACATGTATACATACGTGGGGTACCTTATTGATACGTTACCACTTACCCGACTATTTGTCAGGCCCACAAGCTCCTTCGGAGTGCGGTTGTCCCACATCCCGTAATTGGGTACACTCGTAGCGTTCGTCACACGCCTAGGTGAAGTATTCTGTTGTCAACTCCTCTTGTATCATTCTATGATACTCACCGTAATTCTGTTGGTTTGGTTTAAAAATCCAAGGTTTTAAAGAAAGGTTGTGGTTTTGAAAGAAAACTTGGTTTTGAAAATACAGTTCGGTGTTTAAAGAAATTCTTCATGGCATAGCCATGTTTGAAATCTTGACCAAGTCCAGCTTCCCGCTGACTGGTATGTTCTAAATACAGTGATCCGGCCGTTAGGCCTTTCTAAGGTTCCATACTTCTAGTTGTTAGGAGGTGTGATCCTGTAGTTGTTTCATTACGGTCACCGTACATTACTATGTACTTGTGACATGTTAGTGTTCCTTCACATATTCATGTCCTTACTGCACTTGCCATGGCAAGTGCGTGGTACTGGTGGTTTTTGAGTAATCCTATACCGATCACGGTACGGTTTCCATTAGTATTTGATAGTCTTGTTGACTCTTCCCTTGATCTTATTGATCGCTGATTGGGATACTCGTCTTTTAGGTAGCTTCTGGGTGGTCTAGACATGGCTGTCGTAGGTCTGGGTACTTCTCCAATCCTTGGAGATTCCCGCTTTATTTGGTTTCGTGTCGTTCCTTGTGGCTCGTTCCCACACACTGGTGGTGGTTACTGAGCCTACCTTGTTTAGGCACTACCCTCGTAGTCCTATCGGATTATACCTTATGGTTGTTCTTTTAGTTGTCTGTGCTATATAGGCCAGGTATTGTAACCTTAATGGCGTTGCAGCTTTGGAGTTAACCGCTTCTGACTATGTCCTTAGTCAGTTAGCATACCGTTGGTGGTATTATTGAAGTATTACTATCCCGTAGACTTGTGTCTCGGGTTCAGTTATTGTACTTTTTCCCCGTTCCTTTGCACGCTTAGTGCTGCTTTTCCTGCTGCTGGTTGACTAGCTAGGTTTCGCGACTGCTAAGCACGTCGCCCCATGCTGTTGCAAGTGTAGCCTCAACGTGGTTGGAGTGCTCGTTCAACCGCTTTTGAGTGCGGGTATTATTGTTCAACCGGGGTTCCATCTCCGGGACTTCCAATACTGGGAATCTACCATATGTCGGTTCTTGTTTACTGTGTGATTGCTTCACAACTGCCAGATCGGGTTTCCCCGAGTACGAGAGGACTTTCCCTCTCCCTGGCGTCCTTTCCCAAGTTATACAATGGGGTTCGCGGCGGGCGGGGCTGGTATTGTAGGTATCCGGTACTCACCGGGAGTTCCTAACTAGCATCTCTCTAATGCTATCACTCAGCCCATAGCCCTAAGCTGCTAATTCCTAACTCGGTATTTCCTAAACTCGGTATTTCCAGTCATCAGAGCGACACTTCGCTCTGATACCACTTTTTGTAACACCCCTACCGCTAATACCGTCATTACTGTCCAATCTCCTTATACAAACTAGGTTCACGCAGTGGATACTTACATACTCAACGGTGGGTGATGAGGAGGGTGATTTTTCGGTATGAGGGGGGTCTATCTAAATATGATCTAACTAAGAAGTCTAGATCCTAAAATGCCATTCTGTGGAGGGTGAAAACCCGTTATTCTGGCATTCCTCAAATACCTACTAAATCGTCCGTCTTTCCCAGAAAGCGTAAAAGGGAGTGCAAGTGTGCACTACACCCGCTCTCGATGGGCCCCACGCGGACTTATGCCTCTATAAGGCGGAATTGACTAGAGTCGCCACCTAGTTTGACCTAAGATAACTAGGAAGGAAGATCGGGTTCTAAGAACCGTTAATGGACTCTGAGATTATTACCTATGGATAGGACTTATCTGGTCATGTCAGAGATTCTAGGTGGGTTCGCACTGGGTTACACCCCTTAGAAGTGGCAACGACCACGACTTCGGATTGGTGCCCGAGGAAACCTCGGTCTCCAATTGTCGGGATTGCCTTCTTTCAAAACCTTATTAGAGAGATTCATTTAAAAAGCCAAGGACAGGATTGAGTGAGGGGTGAGGATGATTTTGAAGAGGTGAAGAATAGGCCGGTCTTGGAATTGGTCTGGTTGGAGTGCTTTTGAGAGGTTTTAATTGCTCTGAGAGATTTAGAGGTTGTTTTGGGCCTTCGCAGGATTAAGAGAATGATGGGAGTTTTGAGTAAAGGGGCATTTTGGTCATTTTGGTGGAGTCAAGAGGTATTTGGATCACTTGGTTGATTTGAGGAGTTTTTCGTGTTTGCGAAGTTCGAATTTTGAAATGGTCGGGTTCTTGAGGTGTCTTGGGAAGTTGAATGTGTTGAGGAGCAAATCGGGTTTTAAGGATGATCGAGTATGGAAGAGAATATTTGGTTTATAGGTATTCGGGTTTTGAAGATGTATAAGGTTTCTAGGGGTCCTCAAGAAATGGAAGTCCTATGTGACTTAGAATTGGTTCAGAGGAAGGTTGAGAATTGTTTATGGGTCCTAGAGCTCTAATGGAAATGTTGGATTGGCTGATTCAGAATTGTCTCTCTTAAAGTTTTTTTTTTTTAAAACCGAAAGATCGTTTTTGTTGTAAAAAGGGCGGATAATCCCGAGGGATTACCCTATGTACCCCCTCGAACACGACACTTAATTAATGGTAAGTGCCGAGGCTCGAAAGATGGGGCAATGAATTTATGTCGAAAAATAGGATTCAGAGAGAAACATCATGAATGAGATGTTCTCGGTCGAACCCTAATAACGTCTCTAACTCCCGGGTTTTAAAACGTTAAAAACTGAAAACATTGAAATCGAATGGAAGGGAGTTAGATGATTCTAAAATCCCGGCTGCAACTAGGAAGATCGTTACTTCCCTAGCACCCCGCCTTGTAAAAATCTAGGCTGCAATTAGAGGAGGTTTGTCACCCTAATGCCCCGCCTAAAGAGATCCAGACTGCGACAAGGGAAGTTATGACCCCAGTGCCCCGCCTCGGATTTTTATATTTGGGAAGGAAGACAAGTGATGTCCTAACCATGGAGGGAATGTTTTGAAGGGGTTAGGCATTTCTTGCTCCCCGAAAACAATTTATTTTGGAGTTTGAAAGCTGAGTTAGAAAATCTTTGAAGTTGTTCGGAATTCTCTACGAAGAAACACTGATTTTGGGAAATGTTTTGGGAGAAAACTTTCTGTATATGTGAGAAGAACTTTCTGCAATAGAGAAGAGTTCTCTGTGATGTGAGAAGAGTTTTTTTCCTTTTAAATTCCACAAAATAGGTTTCTTTGAAAACTTGAGATCTTGATAAAACATGGATAAAATGATGGTTTGAAATTCTTTTTTTGGATTTTGGAGTTTGAAAGGAATTTACAAGTTGAGTGTGGATTGGATGAAATGTATTTGGGTTTGAGTTGAATTGAGCTTGATGAAATAGGTTCGGTTTGGATTGAGGTTCAGACTTGAACTAGATTGAATTTTGAGTTGGGTCAAAGTTGGGTCAAGGTCAACACTTTTTGGTCAAGGTCAACGTTTTGGTCAAGGTCAACGTTTTTTTGGTCAAGGTCAACGTTTTGGTCAAGGTCAATGTTTTGGTCAAGGTCAACGCTTTTTGGTCAAAGTCAACCTTTGTGGACTTGGGCCAACTTTGGGGTTGGGCTTAGTTTGACTTGTGCGGACTTGGGCCAACTTTGGGGTTGGGCTTAGTTTGACTTGCGCGGACTTGGGTAATGGGCCTTGAGTTGACTTTTGTGGGTTTGGTGATGAGCCGAAATGGGTTGTTGGGCCGGGCTTCAGTGTTGGGCCGAGATTGAGTCTAGGTCATGGATTTTGGGCTTGAATATTGGGCCGAACTTGGGCTAATGGATTTTGGGCTCGGGTATTGGGCCGAACTTGGGCTAATGGATTTTGGGCTCGGGTGTTGGGCCGATGTGGGCTTCCTGAGCATGGGCCGTGGGCCTTTTGGGTTTGGGCCGAGAGTGGGCTTCTTGAGCATGGGCCGTGGGCCTTTTGGGTTTGGGCCGAGAGTGGGCTTCTTGAGCATGGGCCGTGGGCCTTTTGGGTTTGGGCCGAGAGTGGGCTTCTTGAGCATGGGCTGTGGGCCTTTTGGGTTTGGGCCGAGAGTGGGCTTCTTGAGCATGGGCCGTGAACCTTTTGGGTTTGGGCCGAGAGTGGGCTTCTTGAGCATGGGCCGTGGGCCTTTTGGGTTGGGCCGAGAGTGTGGACTTAGGGCTTCAGGTTTTTTTTTTGGGCTTGGGCCGGGTTTTTTGGGCTTGGGCCGGGCGGAATCTGAGTGGGTTTGGGCCTCGAATTTTTTTGGGCCAATTGTGGACTTGGGATGGGCTGAGTTTGGGAGTGGGCCAAGGGTTTTGGACTTGGGCCGAGTTTCGGAGTTGGGCCGAGTGTGGGCTAGAGGGCCGGATTGGGCTAGGGGGCCGAGTATGGGTAAATGGGTCGGATTGGGCTGGTTTTTGTATTGGGCCGGGGCAAGTAATGGGCCGGGTTTGGATTGGACATGAGCCAATTTCGGGGGCTTTTGGGTTGGTTTGGGGATTTGGCTATTTTGTGAGATTCTGGGACGGGTTGAGCATTTGGGCCGGGTTTGAGTGGGTTTGGGCTTCGAATTTAGGTCTGGTTTCACGGATTTGGCCTTCGGGCTTTGAGGGCCTGGGCTTCAGACTTTGGGCCGGTGGTAGACTCCTAGGCCGATTGTGGACATTGGGCTGGGTCAAGACAATTGGGCCGGGTTTGAATTGGGCCTTGGGCCGGGTCAAAGCAATTGGGTCAGTTTGAAGAAATCAGAGGAGGTTTTAAAAAGTTAACCAAGGTGGGAATAGAGGCGAGTGATAAAAAAATAAAGAATGAACTTAGAGAGACAAATTTGGGCTTGGTTTAAGCTTTGGAGGATTCGAAAAGAAAAATGGATTGTATTAGAATGAAATTTGAGGAAGGTGTTTAAATTAAACAATTAATACAAGATGTGGTTTGGGTTTAGGGATTACCCAGCTTATTAGGTGGGACCATGGCTCACCTAAATCTTAGGGTTCACCCTCTATCCTAAGGCTTAGTCCTAAAGGTCTAGCAACTAGGGCTTAGTAAATAGATATATATATACAAGGATTTAAACAGAAACTGTAAACAGGTACAAATAAAGAGTAGAACATGTACAAATGAGCGCAGGTTAAGGACATGGGTCAGAGTAAGTAAAAGGAAAACGGTAAACAGATTATGTACATGGATTACAGATAGTAAAACAAATCGAAACTTGACTATAGAGAAGATCAATCATTATTTCAGGCAAAACAAACAGAAACATTATTTAACCTCTCCAACTTACAAACAAATGAAACGGAAGCTTAACCCAAGGGTTTCTATCAGATTTCATACGCTTGCATGGGTAAAAAACAGATTTCAGAAGCTAATTTCAATGGTTTTGCGTTCAAGGAGCAATCAACAGATGACCACATTATCGACATAAATGGACACCATTGGCATATGTTTGAGAAGTAGAAACATAACACAACAGAAGGCATGGAGGTCTGAAGCAAATATGCAAACTAAACAGTGATGTTCGCAAGAGGGTAAGGTAAATACAAGGGTTAGGGATCAATACCGAGCGTAGGGCAATACCTAGTTTCCTGCAACATCTCAAAAGAAAAAGGGTACACCAAAGACTGGAACAAAGTGTTAGTCCAGAAAATAAACAGAGAGAAGGGAGACAGATCTGATGACAACGAGTTTCCTCCAAATACATATTTCCAAAAGAGGGGCATCAGAACATAAGGAGATTTTCATAACTGAACAAAATCGAACCTGTAAAATGACCAGTTCATCCGTCTTTCCAACTCGAATACAGTAGCACAAAAAAAAATACTCAGAACCAATGACTGGAATAAGGGACCAGTCCATCGCGGAACAAAGAAAATGAGAGTATGCAGAATCCTCATTACAGAAACTGACAGTGAGCAATATTCAACTTAACAAAGCCTCAAGGTCATGGGTATATCGAAGATCAGACGGAGATGTTCAGTACAAACAAAACTTGAACTCGCAACCGAATTTGCCATGTTCGTGGACTTCAAGGTCCATACCAGGCGGTATACTTAGATGATTACCCAAACGAAATGTAAAAGGGAACCCACAGAGGCTCACAATTCCGAATTGGTACCCGAAACGGGACCATGCAAATCCCATCGAAAAGAAACACCGCGAAGAATAGAGAACCGGAAAGCAAAAAAAACGAAATGCTATCCTTCACCCTTTCGAGACCAGAGATCCCCGAAATGAGAGTTCGAGGTTCCGGTCCGGGGTCTTGCAAATTTGAAAGAAAAGAGGAACGGTAGTAACCACTTACTCTGTCGATCGAACTGAAAGAACAAGGACTTTCGACGGAGGCTCTTCTCCTTTCTCGGGTGGTTTGGTCTAGTTAAAGATGGTCGCAATGGAATATGGGGAGTTGTGTGTTGTTTGTGGAGGTGAAGAGCAGGCGAAGATGTTGGGGCGGTGTTTTGTGATGACGATGAAGGCGGCGACGGTGGTTTTCGGCGTGGGTATACGAGGTCGAAGGAGATGGAGGAGAAGGTTTCTCGGGAAGATAGAAAGTGATCAACTGGGATTTCAAAAAACGACTGAAGCCAAAGAATTCTCCAAAAAACCGATGCCCACGTTCTTTACTGTAGGTAGTTTTTATAACAGAGGCTTAGGGTTTTTAGGGGAAGGTTTGATGGTTCTGGGCTGGGTTTTACTTGGGTATGGGTGTTATTATTTGGGTATAGGTCGAAACGGGCTTACAAGCCAAACTGGGCCAAGTTCGGTCCGGCTGACCTGAGAGGAGGAGAAAATTAGGGAGATAAAAAAACTTGCAGGCGTTGTGGATCGAACTTGGCACCTTCGACCTCCCACTCGCGCGCTCTACCAGTTGAGCCATGACAGCTTTCGGTATATTACTGTGACTAGTTGAAACAAAGCTCTGTTGCGAGTCAGGACAAGAGAAAAAATAAAACGCCCTTGATCCCTTACCCGGGATCGAACTCGGGACCGGAAGAAATGCCTGGTAAGTACTTTACCAGTTATGCTGGGTCGGTTTTTAGTATACCCTCGCGAGAAATAATACAAGATAAAAACGAAACCGTGAAATATCTTAGTAATAAAATGCGTATACAAAAACGAAGCAGGTTAAAACGGACTACGATAGAAAGGCTCGTGCTCCCTTTTCCATAGGAATGTGAGGTTTAAATGCCGGGAAAAAGAAATTCCTTTAGTCGAAAACGGGGACGACCGCCTTGTTTCTAGAAGCATGCTTATTTTTGATTCTTTGTTTTAAAATAAAACGGGTGAGAATTTTTGGTGTCTACAGATGGCTCCCCTTGATTCAATTCTGCAATAGAAGGCTTGCAGAATTGGATCAAGGTTGACGGGGCGCCAAAAATTCTCACCACGGCTTATGATTTGCTCCTATGGGCGCGGGTGCACGGGACTTATGACGGGCCCCAGATTGCGGTGACTGATGGTATGAGGACTAATGACGGGCCTCAACTAGATCTCGGTATCTAGCTCTAGGACTAATGACGGGCCTAGAATACGATCAATCAACCTATGCATGAGGACTAATGACGGGCCTCAACTAGAACTCGGTGTCTAGCTCTAGGACTTATGACGGGCCTAGAATGCATCTTCGAAATGTATGAGGACTAATGACGGGCCTCAACTAGATCTCGGTGTCTAGCTCTAGGACTAATGACGGGCCTAGAATACAATCGGTATATGGGTCATGCATGAGGACTAATGACGGGCCTCAACTAGAACTCGGTGTCTAGCTCTAGGACTTATGACGGGCCTAGAATGCATCTTCGAAATGTATGAGGACTAATGACGGGCCTCAACTAGATCTCGGTGTCTAGCTCTAGGACTAATGACGGGCCTAGAATACAATCGGTATATGGGTTATGCATGAGGACTAATGACGGGCCTCAACTAGAACTCGGTGTCTAGCTCTAGGACTTATGACGGGCCTAGAATGCATCTTCGAAATGTATGAGGACTAATGACGGGCCTCAACTAGATCTCGGTGTCTAGCTCTAGGACTAATGACGGGCCTAGAATACAATCGGTATATGGGTTATGCATGAGGGCTAATGACGGGCCTCAACTAGAACTCGGTGTCTAGCTCTAGGACTTATGACGGGCCTAGAATGCATCTGAAAGTATGAAACTCGTTATTTTGAGTGGTTGATTGAAGGATGATTTTGATTGTGTGATTGGTTCGGGACTGGATGCTTTCGGTTGCTCCTGTGAGGGAAGTGACAGATGTTGCCCTTGGCCTTGCCAGTGTGGGGCTTTTGTTTTGGTTTTGTTTTGACAGTCTCGCCTGACGTGCACTGTAGTCTCGGGATTTAATAGGACTCTTGGCTCCAGAGTTCGAGATGGCTCCGGTTTGATGTGTGATTCCCTCGTGAGCAACGACTCTGGGATGATTGATGGGTTCAGGTTCGATATGATCGGAGGGCTCCGGTATGATCGGATGGCTCCAGTTTGATCCGTGACTCCCTTGTGAGCAACGACTCTGGGATGATTGATGGGTTCGGGTTCGATATGATCTGAGGGCTCCGGTATGATCGGATGGCTCCAGTGCGGTTGGGTGGCTCCGGTAGGGCTCTGAGATGGCTCCGGTTTAACCCTGACATGATCCTCTCGATTGAGGCGGGTTTCTTCATAGAGTGATGGCAATGGCCTTGTGGTTCGAGGGATGAGGGGTTTTGTTTGGGACGGGTCGCACCCTGAGAGGGTTGCCTACGTACTCAACTCCCTGTTGAGATCAGACCTTACGTAGTTCATGGAAATTGGGTTTTGGAAGTTTTGATGTTCGAGGGTTTTTAGAAATGCTTGATGTGTGGGGTGTTGTAGTCTGTGAGACTCTCGGGTCTACGAGACGTTTGAAATCTTGAGATGTCAAAATCTGTGAGACACTCGGATCTGTGAGACACTCGGGTCTATGAGATGCTCTGGTCTGTGAGACATTCGAATCATTGGAATTACAAAGTCTTTGAGACACTCGGGTCTGTGAGACAATACGAGGTTGTTTGAAGGTGAGATGGCTGAGTAAAAAATGGCATTTTGATGGATGTGGGGTCGCACCCTGTGTGGGTTGCCTACGTACTCAACTCCCTGTTGAGATCAGACCTTACGTAGTTCACTGTTTTGGCGAGTGAGGAGTTCGGTGGTGAGGAGGGATGTCTTGCGGGCATTTCTTTGAGCGGCGCCCGAAGACTTTTGGTCCTTTGTCTTGATGGACGTGCGGTCTCTGAGAGTTGTTGTCGTGCCGGTTGGTGAAGGAGACTGGCTCTGTGCCGTGGCTTCCCCTTCTAAAAGAGCATACTCATTTTTCTCTTTCCGTGGTGTAGGATATTATGTCCGAACCGATGAATGCAAATCTATTCTACATGCATTTTTTTTTGGATATGATTGAATGCAACGAGGATGTCGTGTCAAGGTGAGCTCAGCCATGAATTCTAGTTAAGTCGATTAGTCATTCCTGAGCCACTTCTTTCTTGAAAAATCCACCCAAAAGAGGTCTCTCGGGGTCTCTTATACCTTTCCGTTTCCTTTCTTAAGGTCAGTCAGGCTTTCTTTAATCGGGGTGATGAACACTCATTTTTTCTTTCTCTACCTTCCTGATCTCTTTGGCACTCGTTTGTGCACGATTGTATTGACAATCGGCGCGTTGTGGCCTTTCATGTTTCAAATTTGGTACTTTTCGAATCAAGCAAATATCATCTCTAAGTCGGAGGTCTTTCGATGGGTTATAACGGGGTTGCAGGGCATGTTGCATGGGGACTGGAGGATTCGTTTGAGGATTGTGGAGCTTTGGTGCAACGGAGGATATGCTTCACCTTTGCATGGATAGAGTGATTTTGGACTCCTTCCGCATTCGTGCGGATTATTATATGCTCTCATTTTTGATTTGCTACTTTCTTTGAGTAGCCTATTTGCATTTCTTCATATTTGATGTTTCTGGTCTCGTCTATTTATCAAGTGTGGAGATATCGAATGGTGTGAGACTCTCATTTCCTCTCTTCGCTACTTTGAGCGTTTTGTACTCCGCTTTTCTCGTTTTCATCCTCTTTGGGTATCTCTTTTGAGCTTTCCTCCATGCTTTAAATGATGGATAAGGAACCATGGCTCCAGCTTTTTTATCCTCTTTTGCAGGGGTGAATGGTTGTGTGATGTGGGGTGGTATATCGTGGAGCTGTTTTCGAAAAGATTCTCAATGAAAGGCTCAGCGGGGTTCACTAAGGGATCGTTTTCAGGGTCAATAAGGCTTTTGGCCTTGTGGAGGTTTTCTTCAATCCTAGGTGCCTCGTCATCCCTGTCGACAGATAATTGTTTCCTCTACTATTCTCAAATTTTGACATGAATGGTAACGCGCTTTTCTCATCAATATTTAGTTCCGTGAAGGGGGATCCTCACATGGTGTTTTGAAATTTAAATGCATCAAGCGCTCTGGGTTTTGCACGCTCTCTGTTTCTCTCATGCACTCAACTCTCACGGGAGGTTAGAGATCCTTTCAAGACCTCTTCGGGGAAAATGATACAAGAATTCGGCGGCCTTTGATGACTTATGTGACTTTCCTAGAATTAAAGATCGAGATGCACCTCGACACTAGGGATATGTAAATGCAAATGTAAATACAATTGAGCTAAACCTAATGCAGATGATAATGATGACTTTTGTGTAGATGCATTTTTTTTTTGATGCGTTTTTGTGGACGCATTTTTTTATGGATGCATTTCATGGATGCATTTTTTTTGTGGATGCATTTCGTGGATGCATTTTTTTTTTTTTTTATGGATGCATTTTTTGGATGCATTTTTTGAATTTTTGAATGAATGCATTTTGTTTTTTTGTTTTTTTTTTTTTTTTTGGATTTTTATGACGGTTCAGACATAATATCGTTTCAACCGGTCGAGATTGACGAGGCTTTGAAATTCTTCCCCATCTAAATCTGTCAGTAATACAGCACCATGGGGGGTTATTTCTTTGACCAGATAAGGGCCCACCCAGTTCGGTCTGAACTTTCCTCGTGGGTCTGGTAAATCTTTTCTCAGCTCTTTCAGGACGAGATCACCCACTTGGATGTTTCGTTCCTTGACCCTTTTGTTGAACGCTCTAGCCATTCTCTTTTGATAACCCTGGATGTGATATAATGCCTGTAGGCGCTTTTCATCAAGAAGAGCAAGACTGTCATAGCGTTGCTGTAACCAGTCACTTTCAGCAATTTTCAGTTCGTTAGTGACCCGGAGAGTGGGAATTTCAAGCTCGATTGGCAAGACACATTCTGACCCATACACCAAGGAATACGGGGTGACTCCGGTTGCAGTTCTGACAGTGGTTCGGTAACCCCAGAGAGCGTAGTGCAGCTTTTCCGGCCAATCTCTGTACGTTTCAACCATTTTCGCCAGTGCACTCTTTACAGCTTTGTTGGCGGCTTCGACTGCTCCGTTAGTCTGAGGTCTGTATGGAGATGACCTGTGGTACCGGATGTTGTATTTTTCCATGACCCGGATAGTGTCTCCGTCGAACTGGGGACCGTTATCTGATACGAACTCTGATGGAACCCCGTATCGGCATATGATATCTCGCTCGATGAACTGGGCAACTTGTTTTGATCCGATGTTCGCGAACGACCGTGCCTCTACCCACTTACTGAAATAGTCTATCGCTACAAGGATGTAGCGGTGTCCATTTGAAGCTTTGGGGTGGATTTCTCCAATGATGTCGATTCCCCATATAGAGAATGGCCAAGGAGCCGCCATGGCTGTCAGGGGTAGAGGAGGCAGGTGCTGCAAGTTAGCATGGGTCTGACATTTGGCGCACTTTTTCACGAATTCGTGACAGTCGGCTTCCATCGTTGTCCAGTAGTACCCTAGCCTGAGGATCTTTCGGGATAGGGAATGTCCTCCAGCATGGGTCCCGCATACTCCCTCGTGGACGTCCTCAACGACCTTATCAGCCTCTTTTCTGGTCACACATAAGTGTTGAATTCCATTCGGCATTCTCTTGTAGACCCTGGTTCCGCAGACCACATACTGATTTGACATTCTTCTTAGTGCGATGCGGTCCTGCTTAGTGGCTTCTGGCGGATACTCTTTTCTGAGGAGATTCTCAATGTCCACAAACCACTCATCTTCGACTTCCCCCGTCTCGATGGCTCCAATCTCAAACGAGGGTGTATTAGTCATGGTTATCCACAAGGGGAAGTATAGTGAACCGGTCGGTACTTGGACTACTGAAGCCAAAGAGGCTAAAGAGTCAGCAAAGATGTTCTGGCTCCGGTTCACATGCTTGAAGGTTACGTTTCGAAAACAGGTGATTAGGTGTGAAAGGTAGTCATGGTAGGGAATCAATCGTTCTTCTCTGATCTCCCAAGTCTGATTGACTTGCGAAATAACGAGATTAGAATCGCCAAAAACCTCTAACTCCTCCACTTGCAATTCTAATGCCATTTCAAGTCCCAGAATGCAGGCTTCGTATTCTGCCATGTTGTTAGTGACCGGATAATTGATTTTTACAGCAGCTGGAAGTAGATCCCCTTCAGGGTGGATCAACAAGATTCCTGCCCCTTTACCCTTATGGTTGACGGCACCATCAAAGTATAACCTCCAGCAAGTTTTTCGTAATGTCATGATTTGCTCGTCCGGGAAATCGTCATTTCCGAAGAACTCGGACGCTACAGGGCATTCTGCTAGATGCTCGGCTATGGCACTCCCTTTGATTGATTTCTGGATTTTGAAAGTGATATCAAACTCAGACAACAATAGGGACCATCTGGATAAGCGACCGTCTAGAATTGGCTTTTCCAGGAGGTACTTTATAGGGTTCATGCGCGCAATCAGGTGAACCTCTTGCCCTAACAAGTAGTGCCTTAACTTCTTCGTAGCCCAGACCAAAGCAGCACAAAATTTGTGGATGTCAGAGTATCGTGTTTCTGCATCGACCCATTTCTTGCTGATATGGTATATCGACTTTTCACGCGGTGGGGATCCTTGCTCTTGGGCTAGCATGGCGCCCATGGATGTTTCCCGAGCTGTCAGGTAAAGAATCATTGGCTTACCCTCCTGAGGTGGTACCAAGACGGGCGGGTTTTGCAAATAGGTTTTTATCTTCTCAAAGGCTTCTTGACACTGCTCATTCCAGACCTTAGACGCATCTTTCTTCAGCAGACGGAAGATAGGTTCACAGGTCTCGGTTAGCTGCATGATGAATCTTCTGATGTACTGAATTCTGCCTAAGAAACCTCTGATTTCTTTTTCGGTCTTCGGAGGAGGCATTTCTTGAATGGCCTTTATCTTATCTGGGTCTACCTCAATTCCTCGGGTAGTGATCATGAAGCCCAAAAGCTTTCCTCCGGTCACTCCGAATGTACATTTCTCGGGGTTTAGCTTCATTTGGTACTTCCGCATCCGATCAAAGAATTTTCTCAAGTTTATCAAGTGGTCTCCCCGTTGGGCCGCTTTGACGATCATGTCGTCTACATATACCTCCACTTCCTTGTGAATCATGTCATGCAATAAGGTAGTGGCGGCCCTTTGATACGTGGCTCCGGCATTTTTCAAACCAAAGGGCATGTTCACATAGCAAAAGGTTCCCCACTGTGTGATGAAAGACGTTTTTTCTTGGTCTTCTACGGCCATCCGGATTTGATTGTAACCTGAGAACCCATCCATGAATGACAGTAGCGCATGTTGGGCGGTATTGTCAACAAGGATATCGATGTGGGGTAAGGGAAAGCTGTCTTTGGGGCTAGCCTCGTTCAAGTCCCGAAAGTCAATACATACTCGCACCTTTCCATTTTTCTTTGGGACGGCTACGATATTGGCTAGCCAATCGGGGTAATTGACGACCCGAATGAAGCCAACACGTAACAACTTCTCAACTTCCTCTTTCACTTTCAATTGGTGCTCGGGTTTCATTCTTCTCAAACGTTGTTTCTTAGGTTTGGCATCAGGGTACAACGGTATTCGATGTTGGACAATGTCGGGATCGATCCCGGGCATGTCTGCGTAACTCCATGCAAAAACATCGACATATTCAGTTAGCAGGGAAGTCAAGTCACGTTTTTCTGTTTCACTCAGACCCAAACCAATTTGCAAGGTTTTAGGGTTATCGGGTGTTCCGATATTGATTGCTACCATGTCCTCCACAATCTGGGTGTGGGTGGAATATTGTTCGGTGGGAGGCATACTCTCCTCATCGTACTCCTCTTCTTCGGCCTCAAAATTTTGCGATGAATCAAACAGTTGAGAAGACAGAATAGATGAGAAATCTGAACGAACTGAATTTTCATTAATATCCGATGAGCTTGGAAGCTCAGAGATTGTAAGAAAATTGTCACCACTTTTACATGTGAAAATAAGTGGTGACGATCCATCCCTTAGTCTGAATCTACTTGCATTGTCGATACTCCCGATACAACCGTAACTACCATCATCACTAAAACTATCACTGTCACTACCACTATTACTATCGTCGCTACTGCTAACTAGGCTAACTAAGTAAGGCTCCCGGGGAATCAGCTCTTCTCTCTTATGATAGACGACAAGACACGCTCCATGGCCATCTACCGGGGGTGCGGGGTCCTTGATGACTGGTTTGGTCGTGACACTGCTCTCCGCTGCATCCACGGGCATTCCTTGGTCGCATCCCTTGTCGTCATAGTCTTCAGGGCATGAGTAGAGGGGAAGTAAAGTGGTCGACCAGCTCTCCCACTCCATTGCCTCCTGACTTCCCTGAGCTCGAACCGCTTTCTGGTATTTCTGTAAATCCTAACCCGGCTCCTCGACCTCCGATATACGCGGTTAGCGGCTCCTCCATGCCCTGTAGCTCCTTGCCTAGCCCACTCCCCTGTGAATGTGGCCTCTCCACCGTGAAGCCCCCAAGTGTTAACTCTCGACCCCCCGGTGCATTAATCTCAAATAGCGAGGACTCAGCTCTGGCCTCTCCCAAAACCTCCACGATTCGCCCCTCGTGTTTGAATTTCAGCTTCTGGTGGACGACTGAGGGGACTCCTTTGATCTGATTGATGAACTCCCGTCCTAACAGAAGGTTGAAGGTGGAGGATATGTCTATGACCATTGCTTCGATGGTCAGGGAGACGTCCTCGATCAAGATTGGAAGTGACAAGGTTCCCAAAACCTTCCTATGACTGTTGTCATAGGCACTCAACGTCATATCCACCGGCTTGAAGTCGTTGAGTCCCATATGACGGGCTACGCGGAGCGGGCAGACATTCACCTCAGCCCCATCATCAATCAAAGTCTTGGGGACTTGGAATCCCCCAGCCTTCACTGTTATATAGAGGGCCTTTCCTGCCTGACGAGGGATCTCGTCGTCAGTGAATGTTATGGAGAGGTCCGGGGTCCGGGACAGGTGGGCTACGATGCTTTCAACCGACGCTGGCTGTTTCTTATCCATTCTCAAGTGCCGGGCCACCGCATCTTTATGCTCCTCTGAAATCGTCAGCAGGGACCAAATTGTGATGGGTATGCTGGTTGTCTTCAGCTTTCTCAAGAGCTCCTCTTCTCCCACCAATTTGTTCTCTGACTCGTTCAGAGTAAGGTCGTGGACTCTCTGTTGTAGCATTTCTGGCTCTTCTGCGAGCTCAGCGGGCTTGAAATGCCTTCCTGAGCGGGTTAAGTGTCTGATTTTCTCAAAGTCATCATCCTGTTTTTTCTCGCCTGCTATCAGAAATGGTCCCTTAACAGGGGTTATAGCCGGTGGACCTTCCTCTTCATCGGTAATCATGATAACATTGCATTCAGCGATTTTTCTTCCTCGCCTTCCGACAATCTTCTGCCGGCACCATGCTTCTACTACCTCCAACACCTTCATGGTTTTATGCAGCTCCAAGGCTTCAAAGTTTAGCCCCACCAGTATCTCGAGATTCTTTTCCATATGTCGACTCACCACCAGCAGAGTGATTATGGACACCCTTCCTTGCCTTACCAGACGCTCAACTGTGTTTCGCATTTCGTGCGTCATGGCTAGATACTCCCCCATCATGGGTTGAATGTCGTAACGAATCGATGGACGGGAGGTTCGGAATGCATCGAGTACCGGTGACAACATGATTGGTGGGGGCGGGCTTTGGGTGGCCGGCTCAGAGGAACTTCCGATGGTATTTATTTTCACAATCCTTCCCAGGTCTAACTCTCTTTCTTGCTTCCTTACCAGACTTATCATGTTCAGATGTGATGGGATTGAGTTATTCTGAGTGTTGGGAGTGGTCTTAGGGAACTGAACTTCCCCTGCATCAATCAGGTCCTGTACTGCATGGCGCAACGCTCTACAATTGTCTACACTGTGTCCCTTCATCTGGTGATAGTCACAGAAGCTGTTTAAGTCAGACCCGAGTTGGGTGACCCCAGGCTTAGGGTTTGGATGCCTCAAAAGAAAACCATTTTCTCTTAGCTTTTTGTATGCTTTGCTCAGGGGCATTCCTAAGGCCGAGTACTGACGCTGGGGTCGAGTCTGGTAATCACGAGGGGGAGGGGTTGCCCTGTAATTCTGGCCTGATCCTGAGGACTGTGCCTGGTAAACACCTACCCGGGGAGAGGTAGGAGGTGGGTAATCGGTGAGAACTCGGGGTTGTACTTGGTTTACCTGAGGTGTGGGGACAGTCTTGTTGTTGTTGTTGTGGTTATTGTTGTTGTTGTTGTTGTGATTATTGTTGCTATCACGGTTCTGACGGTTCTGATGATATGAAGTTCTGGGTCCCGATCCGGGGAGATTCAACCCTTTTAATCTTCCAGCTAGTGCTAGCTCTTCGGCAGCTGAAGCAGCAGCTTTTAGATGTTTGAAGTCGCAAATCCCAAGAGACTTGAGATGATCTGCATAGGGGTTTTCCAGGCATGAGGTGATTATTCTGATCTGCTCGTCTTCTGTGGGCCGGTCAATCATCTGGCCAGCTACCTCCCTCCACCGGGTGATAAATTCCATAACAGTTTCATCGCTTCTTTGTCTCATTGTCTCCAGATCTCTACGAGTGATTCCTAGATGGGTGTTGTAACTGTATTGCTCCACAAACGCTTGATAAACATCCTCTAGTTTCTTTCCGGAGAAATCTAGCCTTGACACCCATGTCTGAGCAGCTCCTTCCAGATAGCTGGGAAAACAAATGATCTTCATGTCATCGTCAAGGCCGTGCATAGTCATAACTCTGTCGAATTGAGCAAGATGGTGCCTAGGATCTCCTTTCCCAGCGTACTTGGAGATTTCTGGCAGTTTTAGGTTTTCAGGCAATTTGGAACTTGGCTTCAGTCGGAAATGACGGAAACCCAACATCTTCGCTCGCTCTCCGAGCTGCATTTCTGCCAGTAGCTCTTCCTTCAAGGACTTCTTCATTTGACCGAAGTCCATTGGAAGGTGTTCTGCAGGTGGGGCCTGATTGTAACCATGAATCAAATGGTTAGATGGTTGGGGCAACAGTTGGGTCTGGGGAATTGCTTCCTCAAAACGGACAGCATGTCCGGGGGTGGTGTACTGGTATTGATTGAGTTGGATGGGGTCAGGATGTGGTGAGTTGGGATGAATGAATTTTGGTTGTTTGGCTTGGTATAAATGGGCTGTTTGGACAGTGGCTCCGGCGGGTGGGAACGGTGGTAGTCCGGGGAAGGTGGTTGGTACTGCAGGGACCGTGGTCATGATCGGAGGTGGCATAGGTGCTCCCGAAAGCAGGTCAGCTGTTTGGAATGTGGCGGTTACAGGGTGGATGACAGTACGTCCTTTCCCTGTGATCGGTTGTGATATGGTGGTGTTGAACATGGGGTTTTGATTGCTAAAGCATCGGTTAGGGTGTGGGGAGTCCTCAATATAATCCTCATCGGGGTCATCAGTAAGGTACGGGTCCTTCCCTTTGGCTGCCCTTTCTTGGCGCAGTTGCTCTTCTAGCCTTTCAACGGCCTGTTTCAGCATGTTTTCATTCTTTGTTGACTGCTCAAGCATACGGTAAAGAATACTTGGATCAGGAAGGTGCAAGCCACTGCCACCAGTTCCCAGGACTGCACTCGCGCTCGCCTCGATGGCTGAGGTGGCTGGGGCGTTTTCCGGGGCCGTTGGATTGATCAGGTTCTGGTCCATGGTTTCCGACGAGGTTTCAGTCGCGGTGTCACTGGCCAGCCTCCCACGGGAATCTCTTTTCCACAATCGAGTAATGTTGGTAAAACTGAAAGAGAACTCCTGACGCTCTGCTCTGCTCTGGTTGGTTTCTGCGATACCAGGGAATATGGAATGCGTGGACGATGTCAGTATGAATGTAAATCCTTTTCATAAAATGATGAAGCAGAAAAGGAAGTCGTCCCCAATGTTGGTGAAACGAGGTGTTTCAAAAATTAAATCCTTTCGTAAAATGATAATGCGGAAAAGGCGCACAAGCCAATTTCCATTTCCAAGAATAAACGCCGTACTATTTCATTGCTCAATCGAGATTGCATATATCGGGGAAAATGGGGGTTACATCCGAGTTCATAGGGGAAAACATGATATTAGTTAATCCAACGTTAGATAACATTACATAGCCGAACTCCGCAATAAGGGGAAAGGGGAGTTACATCCAAATCCAAAAAAAGGGGAAAACTACATCCGAATAGTCAAATTTTAATTACATAGCCGAACTCCATAATAAGGGGGAAAGGGAGTTACATCCATTTTCAAAAGAGGGGATAACTATATCCGAATAGTCAAAATTAATACATAGTCAATCACATCCATCCAGTCACTACACCATGGTCCAAAGTGAAAAAGAGGCACCATTTCCACCTAGAAGGTCAACCCATGGCTTGCTGACGCTTCAGCTCCTTATATTCCTTTTTTTGCCGTTTCTCTTTTTCCTTTCTCTGTCGTTTCTTTTTCTCTTTCTTCTTCTGCAAGACATCAAATTCCGGAAGCTGTAGGCTTTCAACGATTGGAAGGCGGGGATCATGTTTGATCATCGAATGCTCCAAAGAATAGGCGTGGGGTATCAATCTATCAATTCTGCGTTCCAACCATGCTGAGTACTCAGGACCTAAGCTCATGTAATACGGATCAATATCGAGGACAGCCCATTTCATCCCAGAGCGGTAAGCTTGGGTAAGATATCGGGCTGTAGGATCGGTATAGTGGTGGCTTCTGAATCCCTCTATACTTGCTCCTGGGATGGTTTGTTCACGCCCAAATTGCCGCATCCCCCTCTGTGGATAGATAGTGATGAATCTATCAAGGCCTATGAGGATCAGACCATTATTACCCGCTGATTGGACGGCCCCGCCTTGGACGTCCCAATCCTTGATGACCCACTTGATCTGTTTATCACTAGTAATATCCCGAAAGAAGACTCTCCATCCCTCATCTGGTTTCAGCTCCCGCTTACGCGCTGTCATGTAAGTGTCCATATTGACCTTCACATACTTAGAGGACCAAGGTAGCACCCATAAGTGATCAAACAACCATATCTGAAGAAGTAAAGGACTACCCACGAAAAAGGTCTCTAAGGCTCCTTCTTCTTTCCATCGGTCTAGGGATCGAACTATCTCAGCCACCACTACTGTTCCAATGCTGCAACCTTTCTCAAAGGCTTCTAATAAGTATATTACTCGCGGATTCATTCTTAAACCTCTTTGTCTAAAGAGATAGAGGCCCATAAGGCATAGATCCAGTACACGTCTTCGGGTTTCACATGAGATATAAGGTCTGTAGAACTGGTTCAGGAGATCACGTAAGCTCAAACCCATATGCCCAAAGTTTTCGACCTGCTCCAGGTTGACCTCCAAGAATCTGGCTGCGAACTTCGGGGTTTGACTTCGATCGATAGGGATAATTGGCATCTCCTGATGTGGCTTTATCTTGAGGAATGTATCCATCTCAGCGGGCAGTATGATCAGCTCTTGTAGAAAGAAACGGTATAGATGGTCTGCTGGGTCCCAGTAGCTGACGGACTCGAATAAAGCTTCATAAACCATGTCAACCTTGCATAGGTATGCTAGTCCGATCAAGAGCGGCTTGCATGTGTCCTTCATTTCTATGCACCGATCCAGAAGCTCTCGGGCAAAATCTTTTTCCTCATTCATCTCTTGTTGGTAAGTGGAGGGCTGGACTTGCGTTCCGGCCGCGGATCCCTCCCCTGATTCTCTTCGGGCCCTTCGGCGTTTCTTTTCCTCTCCTGGTACTGGTACCAATCTGTTGAACATGATTAGATCTGCAAAAGAAAGTAGTGAAAGGAAAATAAAGGGAAAGAATGTGATGAGTCTGGATTAAGGAGATGACCCAGCAATTAGTAGCACGGCCTTTACTTTTGGAAATGGAAACTAGTTTAAAAAGTTGAAAGAACTGCTTTTGAAAAACGTTTTTGAAAAAACTATTTTTGAAAACCCTTTTGAAATTCGTTTGTAAAAAGTAGGTTTTTGAAATCAATTTTTGAAGACTGTTTTGGTAATGACACTTCAATAAAACAAAGGTGAAGTGATAGGTTTTAAAACCCCAAACGAGCTCGTGAAACAACTTTAAGAGATGTGCAAAAGAGAATTCCGAACGTTTTAAAACTGGTCGGTTAAAAAGAAAACGGTTTGCACGCATGTATAGCATAAAGTAAATCGTGGTTGTTTTTTATGTGGAGCTGTAAGTGTTAATGTTGGGATAATCACCTTCCAGGTCAATCAATGTTTCCATACCACCGGGGGAACCGTCGTTCCTTCACTGTTCATCTCTCGGGATTTATCTCTGTTATGCCTTGTGGGGCACGTCATCAAGAAAGTCCGGAGTGCTTAAGTTCGAAAGGTCAGGATACCCGAAGTGATAAGGAAACATACGCCACGGCCAGTGATGATCCGACAACACCCCACTTTTCGGGAAACTCGGGGAAGTATTGCATGGGAACGGGTCTCTCGTCATCTGCACGGTCAGGTGTGTCTAAAGTCCAAATTATTCACTAACTACGTTGTGCCATGTATGGGTATCCGGTAAATACGGGATCCTCTATGGACGTGTAGCGTGACATTGGGCTTTAGAGACACCCGTGGTGCAGAGGAACAATGGAGAACTGAGCCCATGCAACCTTCAGGGTAAGGTAGAAGGGTGGTCAGACAGGCGACATACAAGGGGGTGGCTACCCATAAAACCCGTCTTAGACACCGGATTAGGCAGCTGGACACTGAAGGCTCATGGTTCACTATATGCTGGCTTAAACTCGGATAATGGAGGATATTTTTGGATCATGAGCCTGCAGGGCGTAGGTCGATGACCATCTTGCCCCGTGGGTTAGCCATTTAGATAAATGACCCAGCTCATGGGAAATCAACCGTGGACCGGTCGGGATTCCGTGACTCGTGGATAAATCGGGTGACACAGAGGAATGCATGTCCTAAGCTACCCTCCCAATGCACCCCATAATCATAACATAAAATATAAAAGCAATGAAGTCAGCACCACCCTATTTGCTAAGAGTTTTATCTTGAAAGTGATTCCAAATTGGTTGTTTATTAACCTAAAGGGAAGTTAGCTTCATTCAATCCTAAGTGTCTCTTTCTAATCGTGAGCTAATTAACCCAATTGTTGTAATGTTTGTTGAGGATCTAATAAATCCTATCTGTCCTCATCAGATACACACTCTAAGTGTGGAGAGAATATCCTAAGGCTTTGAAATGAATCTCTTGAAGGTTTTGAAAGAAGGGGAAACCGACAATTTTGAATGGAGTTCAGTCTTCCTTGAGTTTGAAAAAACTTACTCAAGTTTTCCCCAGCAGAGTCGCCATTCTGTGGAGGGTGATTTTTCGGTATGAGGGGGGTCTATCTAAATATGGTCTAACTAAGAAGTCTAGATCCTAAAATGCCATTCTGTGGAGGGTGAAAACCCGTTATTCTGGCATTCCTCAAATACCTACTAAATCGTCCGTCTTTCCCAGAAAGCTAAAGGGAGTGCAAGTGTGCACTACACCCGCTCTCGATGGGCCCCACGCGGACTTATGCCTCTATAAGGCGGAATTGACTAGAGTCGCCACCTAGTTTGACCTAAGATAACTAGGAAGGAAGATCGGGTTCTAAGAACCGTTAATGGACTCTGAGATTATTACCTATGGATAGGACTTATCTGGTCATGTCAGAGATTCTAGGTGGGTTCGCACTGGGTTACACCCCTTAGAAGTGGCAACGACCACGACTTCGGATTGGTGCCCGAGGAAACCTCGGTCTCCAATTGTCGGGATTCCTTCTTTCAAAACCTTATTAGAGAGATTCATTTAAAAAGCCAAGGACAGGATTGAGTGAGGGTGGGTGATTTTGAAGAGGTGAAGAATGGCCGGTCTTGGAATTGGTCTGGTTGGAGTGTTGAGGTTTGAGAGGTTTTAATTGCTCTGAGAGATTTGAGGTTGTTTTGGGCCTTCAGGATTAAGAGAATGATGGGAGTTTTGAGTAAAGGGGCATTTTGGTCATTTTGGTGGAGTCAAGAGGTATTTGGATCACTTGGTTGATTTGAGGAGTTTTTCGTGTTTGCGAAGTTCGAATTTTGAAATGGTCGGGTTCTTGAGGTGTCTTGGAAGTTGAATGTGTTGAGGAGCAAATCGGGGTTTTAAGGATGATCGAGTATGGAGGAAGAGAATATTGGTTTGTAGGTATTCGGGTTTTGAAGATGTATAAGGTTTCTAGGGGTCTCAAGAAATGGAAGTCCTATGTGACTTAGAATTGGTTCAGAGGAAGGTTGAGAATTGTTTATGGGTCCTAGAGCTCTAATGGAAATGTTGGATTGGCTGATTCAGAATTGTCTCTCTTAAAGTTTTTTTTTTTTTTAAACCGAAAGATCGTTTTTGTTGTAAAAAGGGCGGATAATCCCGAGGGATTACCCTATGTACCCCCTCGAACACGACACTTAATTAATGGTAAGTGCCGAGGCTCGAAAGATGGGGCAATGAATTTATGTCGAAAAATAGGATTCAGAGAGAAACATCATGAATGAGATGTTCTCGGTCGAACCCTAATAACGTCTCTAACTCCCGGGTTTTAAAACGTTAAAAACTGAAAACATTGAAATCGAATGGAAGGGAGTTAGATGATTCTAAAATCCCGGCTGCAACTAGGAAGGTCGTTACTTCCCTAGCACCCCGCCTTGTAAAAATCTAGGCTGCAATTAGAGGAGGTTTGTCACCCTAATGCCCCGCCTAAAGAGATCCAGACTGCGACAAGGGAAGTTATGACCCCAGTGCCCCGCCTCGGATTTTTATATTTGGGAAGGAAGACAAGTGATGTCCTAACCATGGAGGGAATGTTTTGAAGGGGTTAGGCATTTCTTGCTCCCCGAAAACAATTTATTTTGGAGTTTGAAAGCTGAGTTAGAAAATCTTTGAAGTTGTTCGGAATTCTCTACGAAGAAACACTGATTTTGAGAAATGTTTTGGGAGAAAACTTTCTGTATATGTGAGAAGAACTTTCTGCAATAGAGAAGAGTTCTCTGTGATGTGAGAAGAGTTTTTTTTCTTTAAATTCCACAAAATAGGTTTCTTTGAAAACTTGAGATCTTGATAAAACATGGATAAAATGATGGTTTGAAATTCTTTTTTTGGATTTTGGAGTTTGAAAGGAATTTACAAGTTGAGTGTGGATTGGATGAAATGTATTTGGGTTTGAGTTGAATTGAGCTTGATGAAATAGGTTCGGTTTGGATTGAGGTTCAGACTTGAACTAGATTGAATTTTGAGTTGGGTCAAAGTTGGGTCAAGGTCAACACTTTTGGTCAAGGTCAACGTTTTGGTCAAGGTCAACGTTTTTTTGGTCAAGGTCAACGTTTTGGTCAAGGTCAATGTTTTGGTCAAGGTCAACGCTTTTTGGTCAAAGTCAACCTTTGTGGACTTGGGCCAACTTTGGGGTTGGGCTTAGTTTGACTTGTGCGACTTGGGCCAACTTTGGGGTTGGGCTTAGTTTGACTTGCGCGGACTTGGGTAATGGGCCTTGAGTTGACTTTTGTGGGTTTGGTGATGAGCCGAAATGGGTTGTTGGGCCGGGCTTCAGTGTTGGGCCGAGATTGAGTCTAGGTCATGGATTTTGGGCTTGAATATTGGGCCGAACTTGGGCTAATGGATTTTGGGCTCGGGTATTGGGCCGAACTTGGGCTAATGGATTTTGGGCTCGGGTGTTGGGCCGATGTGGGCTTCCTGAGCATGGGCCGTGGGCCTTTTGGGTTTGGGCCGAGAGTGGGCTTCTTGAGCATGGGCTGTGGGCCTTTTGGGTTTGGGCCGAGAGTGGGCTTCTTGAGCATGGGCCGTGGGCCTTTTGGGTTTGGGCCGAGAGTGGGCTTCTTGAGCATGGGCTGTGGGCCTTTTGGGTTTGGGCCGAGAGTGGGCTTCTTGAGCATGGGCCGTGGGCCTTTTGGGTTTGGGCCGAGAGTGGGCTTCTTGAGCATGGGCCGTGGGCCTTTTGGGTTGGGCCGAGAGTGTGGACTTAGGGCTTCAGGTTTTTTTTTGGGCTTGGGCCGGGTTTTTTGGGCTTGGGCCGGGCGGAATCTGAGTGGGTTTGGGCCTCGAATTTTTTTGGGCCAATTGTGGACTGGGTGGGCTGAGTTTGGAGTGGGCCAAGGGTTTTGGACTTGGGCCGAGTTTCGGAGTTGGGCCGAGTGTGGGCTAGAGGGCCGGATTGGGCTAGGGGGCCGAGTATGGGTAAATGGGTCGGATTGGGCTGGTTTTTGTATTGGGCCGGGGCAAGTAATGGGCCGGGTTTGGATTGGACATGAGCCAATTTCGGGGGCTTTTGGGTTGGTTTGGGGATTTGGCTATTTTGTGAGATTCTGGGACGGGTTGAGCATTTGGGCCGGGTTTGAGTGGGTTTGGGCTTCGAATTTAGGTCTGGTTTCACGGATTTGGCCTTCGGGCTTTGAGGGCCTGGGCTTCAGACTTTGGGCCGGTGGTAGACTCCTAGGCCGATTGTGGACATTGGGCTGGGTCAAGACAATTGGGCCGGGTTTGAATTGGGCCTTGGGCCGGGTCAAAGCAATTGGGTCAGTTTGAAGAAATCAGAGGAGGTTTTAAAAAGTTAACCAAGGTGGGAATAGAGGCGAGTGATAAAAAAATAAAGAATGAACTTAGAGAGACAAATTTGGGCTTGGTTTAAGCTTTGGAGGATTCGAAAAGAAAAATGGATTGTATTAGAATGAAATTTGAGGAAGGTGTTTAAATTAATACAAATTAATACAAGATGTGGTTTGGGTTTAGGGATTACCCAGCTTATTAGGTGGGACCATGGCTCACCTAAATCTTAGGGTTCACCCTCTATCCTAAGGCTTAGTCCTAAAGGTCTAGCAACTAAGGCTTAGTAAATAGATATATATTACAAGGATTTAAACAGAAACTGTAAACAGGTACAAATAAAGAGTAGAACATGTACAAATGAGCGCAGGTTAAGGACATGGGTCAGAGTAAGTAAAAGGAAAACGGTAAACAGATTATGTACATGGATTACAGATAGTAAAACAAATCGAAACTTGACTATAGAGAAGATCAATCATTATTTCAGGCAAAACAAACAGAAACATTATTTAACCTCTCCAACTTACAAACAAATGAAACGGAAGCTTAACCCAAGGGTTTCTATCAGATTTCATACGCTTGCATGGGTAAAAAACAGATTTCAGAAGCTAATTTCAATGGTTTTGCGTTCAAGGAGCAATCAACAGATGACCACATTATCGACATAAATGGACACCATTGGCATATGTTTGAGAAGTAGAAACATAACACAACAGAAGGCATGGAGGTCTGAAGCAAATATGCAAACTAAACAGTGATGTTCGCAAGAGGGTAAGGTAAATACAAGGGTTAGGGATCAATACCGAGCGTAGGGCAATACCTAGTTTCCTGCAACATCTCAAAAGAAAAAGGGTACACCAAAGACTGGAACAAAGTGTTAGTCCAGAAAATAAACAGAGAGAAGGGAGACAGATCTGATGACAACGAGTTTCCTCCAAATACATATTTCCAAAAGAGGGGCATCAGAACATAAGGAGATTTTCATAACTGAACAAAATCGAACCTGTAAAATGACCAGTTCATCCGTCTTTCCAACTCGAATACAGTAGCACAAAAAAAAATACTCAGAACCAATGACTGGAATAAGGGACCAGTCCATCGCGGAACAAAGAAAATGAGAGTATGCAGAATCCTCATTACAGAAACTGACAGTGAGCAATATTCAACTTAACAAAGCCTCAAGGTCATGGGTATATCGAAGATCAGACGGAGATGTTCAGTACAAACAAAACTTGAACTCGCAACCGAATTTGCCATGTTCGTGGACTTCAAGGTCCATACCAGGCGGTATACTTAGATGATTACCCAAACGAAATGTAAAAGGGAACCCACAGAGGCTCACAATTCCGAATTGGTACCCGAAACGGGACCATGCAAATCCCATCGAAAAGAAACACCGCGAAGAATAGAGAACCGGAAAGCAAAAAAAACGAAATGCTATCCTTCACCCTTTCGAGACCAGAGATCCCCGAAATGAGAGTTCGAGGTTCCGGTCCGGGGTCTTGCAAATTTGAAAGAAAAGAGGAACGGTAGTAACCACTTACTCTGTCGATCGAACTGAAAGAACAAGGACTTTCGACGGAGGCTCTTCTCCTTTCTCGGGTGGTTTGGTCTAGTTAAAGATGGTCGCAATGGAATATGGGGAGTTGTGTGTTGTTTGTGGAGGTGAAGAGAGCAGGCGAAGATGTTGGGGCGGTGTTTTGTGATGACGATGAAGGCGGCGACGGTGGTTTTCGGCGTGGGTATACGAGGTCGAAGGAGATGGAGGAGAAGGTTTCTCGGGGAAGATAGAAAGTGATCAACTGGGATTTCAAAAAACGACTGAAGCCAAAGAATTCTCCAAAAAACCGATGCCCACGTTCTTTACTGTAGGTAGTTTTTATAACAGAGGCTTAGGGTTTTTAGGGGAAGGTTTGATGGTTCTGGGCTGGGTTTTACTTGGGTATGGGTGTTATTATTTGGGTATAGGTCGAAACGGGCTTACAAGCCAAACTGGGCCAAGTTCGGTCCGGCTGACCTGAGAGGAGGAGAAAATTAGGGAGATAAAAAAACTTGCAGGCGCTGTGGATCGAACTTGGCACCTTCGACCTCCCACTCGCGCGCTCTACCAGTTGAGCCATGACAGCTTTCGGTATATTACTGTGACTAGTTGAAACAAAAGCTCTGTTGCGAGTCAGGACAAGAGAAAAAATAAAACGCCCTTGATCCCTTACCCGGGATCGAACTCGGGACCGGAAGAAATGCCTGGTAAGTACTTTACCAGTTATGCTGGGTCGGTTTTCAGTATACCCTCGCGAGAAATAATACAAGATAAAAACGAAACCGTGAAATATCTTAGTAATAAAATGCGTATACAAAAACGAAGCAGGTTAAAACGGACTACGATAGAAAGGCTCGTGCTCCCTTTTCCATAGGAATGTGAGGTTTAAATGCCGGGAAAAAGAAATTCCTTTAGTCGAAAACGGGGACGACCGCCTTGTTTCTAGAAGCATGCTTATTTTTGATTCTTTGTTTTAAAATAAAACGGGTGAGAATTTTTGGTGTCTACAGGTGATACACTGCCGTTAGTCACCCACGTGACTAACAAGGCTACTACTACTACATACAGCATCGGTCTGATGGACTGGAATTCCGAGTACTACTCAATACAATACATACTTTCATTACATACTGAATACTACAATACTCCATTCGATACAATACTCCATTCAATACCATACTCCATTCAATACAATACTCCACATTTCCGTACAAGATAATACACCACGCATACCGAGTTTACTAGGTTCCGAAATCAATACAGTACTTCTCCCAAATTCGTACATACTCACTAGGAGTCAATCTGCTACCCCTTCCTCACAAACTAGATACTTCTAATTATAAGGCGCGCCACCAGTCTCGTACCTTGACCGTGTTCGCTCCGGGTACCTGCACACTAAAAACGTTCCCCCGAGGGGGTCAGCTTTCGCTGAATATGATAACCGCATACCCCGCGTACTAGCGAGGGTACGCCGACCATTTGGTCGAATACATGCAATTCATTTTGCAATACATACATTCATACATACATACATACATGCTTTCATTCACGATACTGCAATACTACACAAGATATACATACATACGTACAGTACCATACATGCTTGGAAGACAATACAAGTCAACCAATACTTACCTACCATCTTTCGGGTTACTCATGCACAATACATACTCATTACATACCCAATACGCAATACGGAGGTACAATCCTCCAATACATACAAGGTCCAGTTAGCCTCATTACACACCCGGGTTAGTCGGGTGTTCGATACTCTTTTACTTCCGGTCAATGACTTACAATAGTCAAGACCAATACACATACAATACTTACTTCTTACATACTTTACTTCCAGTTAAGTCGGTATGACCTCCGGGCAGGGATTACTACATCCCACCACCGGGCTTTATGGTGGCCCACTAATCCAGGATGCTACCCATTCAAGGGAATTGGTCCAAGGAAAAGATTACAGCCAGGATTCGGATCCAACCTCTTGTGTTTCCTTATCCTCACGCGTGGCCGAAACTATATCGGACTTCTACTCATTCCATTTACTCATTACTCAAGTTAGGAGTTAGAATGTTAGGAATTAGTAGAAGTCAATACTTCATTCCCATACATACATACAATACTCAAGTACACAATACTACACATACTTCTCAATTCCATTCATTCATTTCATGAATTATACAAACTAATTGTTCAAGGAAATACAACAAGAACAGATAGTTCAAACACAGTTAAGTGCATTATAAATCCGATTCGTGCATTTATCTTTTTGGTGATCACATAAGCACACAAATCGGGGTAACCAGGTTAGGATACAGAGCATGAAGAAATCATACCGTTCACCGTTGTATCCGCACTACCGGCTCCTTCGGGGATCAACTATTGGATTCCTATACATACATGAAGTAGTATGATCAATGATCTATTATTGATCTAACTTACTCCTTCATTGATATTCTCAATGTTTACTTACTACTCCTTTACATTCATACTTGGTTATAAAACCATTCTCTTCCTTATTACTTCTTAAGCTTGCTTCCTTACTCATTTACTTACTTTCTTACCATTACTACTTCATTAATGGTGTATTACTACATATATATACATATGTGTATATAGGCATATATACATGTATATATGATTACCATAATCATATAATTTTTTTTTGACTCGACCGGACTTGCGACCGACCTTGCAAGTCCGGTCCATTCCAGTAGGTTACATCGTGTGAAAATTCCAGGGCCGACCGACCTTGCAAGTCCGGTCCCAAGGTCGGTCCATTCCAGTAAGTTTCGTATTTGAAAATTTTAGCCCGACCGACCTTGCAAGTCCGGTCGCAAGGTCGGTCCATTCCAGTAGCTTGCATTACGAAAATTTTTCTGGCCGACCGAATTTGCAAGTCCGGTCGCAAGTTCGGTCCATTCCAGAAGGTTTCTGACGGGAGAAATTTCTGGTCCGACCGAACTTGCAAGTCCGGTCGCAAGGTCGGTCGATTCCAGAAGGTTTCCCGTCTTGTAAATCGGGCTCGACCGACCTTGCAAGTTCGGTCCTAAGGTCGGTCCGGCGCAGTACTTCAGTTTTAAAATCTGTTTTGGGTGTTTTCTTTACCCATTGTTTCCCCAATCTTTACCAATACTTCCCACATGTTTACCACTCATTTAGATGTTCTAAATCACCTTAATTCATCCACCAAACTTGCTACTTAATTCCTACACAACTTACACCAATCTTCATCATCTCAATTCAACACTAACATTATTTTTTTTTCTTCACACTAATGCTACAGATTTTGGTTTTCCACATTATGCTACAGATTTTACCTTAACTCTTATACTCCAATACTCCCTCATCCTATGCCACTCTTAGCATCTTAAATACATTAGTTCACAACCTAGTCTCATCCCATTTACAATGTCATATCAAAATCTGTTTTAGGATACTCAACACTCCTTTCAAAATCTGTTACAAGGTGGTTTACTTCACACTTTAGGCTCTCCAAGCACACCTAGTTTCTCCTAGTTCCTCCAATGCATTATACTATCTTGCTACAGATTTTACACTTCCACATACTCACACTACAAATACCAATCCATAGTTACTAAACATCTCCACTAACTTCAATACTCACCTTGGTTCCCCCATTCACCAAGTCATCCATGATTGTACATATTCCTACCAAAATTTTGCCATAGTTCACCTACTTTCCTTACTTCCTCAAATACACATCCTCTCATCAAATTCAACCTAAAGCTAGCCACACCCAACAAGGGTCCTACCAGCACATAAGGTTCATACAAAAATTCAATACACCAACATTTCTTCAACCACAATACCCATACACCATTACTTCCTCAAATAGCAATACTAATACACATACACCATTCATTTGGCTCTAAGGCCTACAAATCCACATACTTGCTCACAAGTTCTCAAACTTCCAATACTTCAATACTAAGTACAACAGTTTAGGTTCTTTTATTTGTTTACCCATTCCCACTACACTAATGCATTAGATTAAGCATTGAGATAGGTTTTCCTTACCTTAAGATCACACTTCTTCCTTTGAGTCCTACTCCTCTCCTCTTCTTCATTCTCGGTCAAGTTGGTCAATGGGGTTACCCAACCCCAAGCCAACATTCAAAACACACAAATAATTACCATTAAACTCCTTAACCCATTGGATAACTTTAATTCAATGAAAGGCTTAAATGCCATTAGTTTAGGTTTTACCTTGGAGCTTCAAGAGAGGTTTTTAAGCCTTGAATACAAAGGAGGGTTCCTCCACCATTGGAGAGTTGAACCAAGCTCAAACAAAGAAGAGGACAAGGCATTAAAAGAAGCCAAAATCGGCCAAGGCATGGAAATGGAGAAAATAAGTTTTTCTCTTGAATCTTTTTACATTAAGTGGAAGAGGAGACTCCATGCTTCGAAATGGTGCCATTTATTCTTCAAATGCTCAAGACCCATGGAGATGAAGTTGCTCATTTTCGGATTTTGAAAAGATAGAAATGTAGAGCTTGAAGACGGGAGTTCAAATATGTATTTTATTTTACATTTGGAGCTCAAGTGAAGCTAGAGCATGAGGTAGAAGATGGAGTTGCCATGGAAGCCATGAGGGGCTGCAAAAATCGCTGCAAGAGGATAAGAAAGAGAGGGAGTACGATGGGGAAGGAGGAAATGGAAGAGAGAGAAGAAAAGTGAGGAAAGAGAGTGTTCCTTTACCTTTTTGTGTTCTTTTCTTTCTTCTTTCTTCTTTCTTCTCTCCTTTCTTTATTTACTTATTTGTTGTGTGTGAGAGGGAAGGGAACCGGCTGTACACAGCCCTTTGTGGGTTTCTAAAATTTTATTTATGAAAGTGGACACACTAGTTTGGTTTATTTATGTTTCTCCCCCACAACTTCCCGTTTTTGACAGTTTTCACTATTTTCTCGTTTTATTGATTTCATTGGTTATTAAGCTTCCATAAATGCTTAATAATATTCGTTTAATGATTTATAATTTTTACGGGTCCGTTTGACCACTCAAGGTCATGTTTTCGGGTTTCCTCGAAAAACGTGCGCTAAAGCTCTATTAGCGTTTTAATACATTATTTGGATCCGTTTTCTTCGGGAGTTGTTCCCATATATTATTTAGGTCTTATTAAACCTTTGGGATCCATATAATACTCTAACCGAGGTCTCGCACCTCTTATGGTTATTTAACGCTTAACGTTTTTCGCTTTTTAAGCGTTTCTTTATTTCTTTTGGATTTATTTTTCCTTACCAATATTACTTACGCATTATTAGGCTTTTAAATAAGGATTAGAATTATCTTAATCACTATATTTAAGTTTGGGGTATTTCATTAGGCCTCCACCTCTTGTCCAGGTTGGGCCTCTGATATCGATCATCTCGACTCCGGGACTCCTCCACATCCTCTGTCTTCCTCTTTTGGCCCGACTGGACCTCCCTCCTCTTCTGCTGCACCCTAAACAGGTTAGCAGCCTTACCATACGCGTCGTGGAGGGTAGGTATCGTCAGTACGCTCAAGGCCTCCTGGAGACTCCAGTTGAGTCCCCCTACAAAATGCTGTACCTTCGACGCGTCGTCAGGGACCATCGTCGGCGCGAACCTCGCCAGCTCTAGAAATTTGGAGTGGTACTCCTTCACACTCCGGGCCTGCTGCTTGAGCTCAGAGAACTCCAGGTATTTCTGCATCCGGACATGCTCAGGATAGAATCGCCTTCGCATGGCCTCCTTCAATGCCTCCCATCCAAAATCAGGTCCTGCCAGGAGAGCGTCCTTGTTGGCAGACCACCAGATGTCTGCCTCACTCTTGAAGTAGTACACGGCGGCATTGACCCTCCTGTCAGCAGGGCAGTTGACTACCTCAAAGATCTTGTCGAATTCATGCAGCCAATCCTCTGGGTCCTCCTCCCCCTTGAATGCAGTCGGCTTCAGGTGGGCAATTCTCTTCATGTAGTCTTCTGGCATGTTGTCTCGCTGGGCTTGGCATTGCACAATCTGGCCCAGGTTCAAGGCAAGCTCCTGAAGTTGTCTCATTGGGTCGTTGGCTGCCATGGTAGTGCTCCTGCTTCGACTTCTGGTGTTGTAGGAGGAATTCAGTCGGCCTGCCAGTCTACTCTATCAAGATGGACCCCTGATTATGAGTCACGCATTCAAGGAATTTAATTTCCTACAAATATCCCCTTAAGTCCTACTATGCTCATACTACCCAATCCTCGGGTAGACAGTCAGAATGCATAATTAAACAAACATGTTATACCATCATGTAATATACATATGTGTAACCAGTAAGCAATTATTCCCTGTATGACCTTCAAGCACCACATAGAGGTGTCCAATATAACTCAGCAGAACACAATATAGCATATAACTCAACATAACTTTCCCAAGCGGCTTATCCCCACATTTTTAATCCGGTTTACTCAAATCTTATCTTATTTCGAAAACACGGCTCTGATACCACCTTGTAACACCCTGGATTTTTACCTCAAAACATAGCTTATGAAAATACAAATCTTACGGTGCAAACGGCATTTAAAACGGACCTCGAACGAGTTCTAAAAGGGCAAAACAGAGTAGGTCCGAACTTGTGTCCGGACATGGAAAGTTCGGACACAAGCCGAAGCGAAATAGACTAAGGAAAACCAAACGTCCGAACTTGTGTCCGGACTTCGATGTTCGGACACAAGTCGAGTTTCAAATCTTCGGAAAAATCCTTACGTGGTCCGAACATTGGTCCGAACTTGCAAGTTCGGACATAGGTCGAGACTTGCAAGCTGAACCCGTCCTCGCATGCTGTCCGAACATAGAAGCTCGGACAGATGTTCGGACACAACCAAACAATCAAAGACCTTGAAACTTTCGGGGCCTGTCCGAACATTGATGTCTGGATGGACGTTCGGACAGGTCCTTAAGTGCAGCTGTTCAAAAGCCAACAGAAACCAAAAACCATTAAAAACTCTCATGTAAAACTCAATAACAACAGGAGGAACTTTTGAACAGATAAGATCATTATTAATTACACAGTACAAGCTCAAACTCAAATAAAACCAATTCATAAATGCCAATAAATTCATTTAACCAAAACTCAGATGAACATAACCTCTAACTCAGCAGTGGATCTCAAACGTCCAGGGCATTACCGCCACACCCAATTCCCGTGGGTGCTCAGGCTAATAAACCAATTAACACTTAAAAATAAAGTCAACTTCCGAGTTACGCGAAAGCAAAACAAACATTTAATGTATAAAGCTTTGAGAACATAACAACATCTCTCAATCGCTGAAATTTGAAACATCGCCTTAATTATTCGTAGTCCCTAAACTATATGATTCGTCGCCCCGATCCCCATAATTAGTCATCCATACCTGCGATCATAAAACATAGACAAAACACAGAAAGGATCACACAAATCAGAAAAACTGAGTAAATTCCACCTCAACCTGTAAAATACATTTCAGAACTTATTTGCCTTTAATAAATGGATGCGAAGTTTTTACTGAACAGTTGAAGAATTTCCAGAAAACATAACGATTCCGAAACCACGGTAGGGAGCTTCCAACAGGAGGTAACCACAATTCCAAACACGGGGTCACCTAGGGGACCCCAAACAACAATTCCAGGACAGTCACCTATGGGACCGTCAAACAACCACCTCACCCTAAGTCCTTAAGTGTGCACACCCCCTATGAGACAGCAGTAACATAGAGTAGATTAGAGGGCTTAACTGCAATAATGTGTGCAGCGCAAATAATAATAACCATAGGGAGCACCTATGGGCTCCCAAACAATAGAATACAACCTGTGAAAGACTCCCAAAATCCAGAACCAAAATCCACAGCACCATTCACTTCCTCAATTCCAAAACGTGGGAACAATCCCCAATTCCGAAACACAACCGAGAACTCATAAAAGCACAACGAAACCTTTTCCAATTGTTTTATAAAACATCGGCCAAAACAATCATTGAGCATAGAATTTACCTGGAACAATCCAAAATCCCTCAAGAGCCCAACTGCTCCAGTCTATCGATAGCGTTCGTTGATGTAATCGGCATCTAGGTAACCAAAACAACAATCAGAAGAAACCAACAACGCGTACAACAATTATACAACCCTAATTAGAATACATTACCCCACAATTTACTAACTGGCACCAGAGAATTTGATTAGACCTCGACGGAACCGGCGTGGAATCACCAAGAATTGAAGAAGGAGAGTGTGAAGAGTTTGAAAAGAGTATGAGTGCAAGAATGACGTATTGAGGATGAAGATGGATGAGAGAATCGGTGTTTTTAAATAGAGAACTAATTGTAAAACAATAAAGAAAACATAAATTTAGTAATTAAAAGTCTATGTTTTAAGGAGAGAAGATATTAAATATTAGAAGAGAAATCAGTTTTGCCAATATTCAAAAGGTGTAGAACTTATAATTAATTTAATGAATCCCCACTTGAAAATAGAAGAACGTGGGTAACTGTTGTAACAAGATGAGAATGGGAAATAAAATAATTAGGAAGTTAATTAATAAACATCTGCTTGGAAGGAAGTAGTTTTAAAAACAAATAGATGTATATATCGTAAGTGGTTTCAAAGTTCAACAGGAAGAAAGACAATCACGTTAAAAGAAGAATCAAAATGCTAATAAATATTTGCTGAGAGAAAAAAATAAGGAGAGATAATAAATATTATTTAAGTAGTCAAACAGAAATTGAACTCTTGAAATTAAATAACCACAAGGAGAAGCCAAAAATTGAATTCGAACTCCATATATCTAAAGTTATAAAATTGGGAAGAGATTCTAGAATAGTATTTTATAGCTTAAAAAAATAAAAGAGGTTAAGAGGTAAACATAGTATCCAAATAGTATGACATCCGCAATATATCAAAATCTAAGGCCCAAAACGTTATGAATAGTTTTGTAAACCCTTTTAAGGAGAATGATAATTTGGGAGTAGTTGTCATTTAATTCTCTGGGCCAACCTAATACTAACCTCAGCCTCATAAACCGAACTATATACTATATCATTCCCAACATGCATTTCCCGGGTATTTCACTTGCCGCACATCAATACTACGAACCAGGGCATCAGTAGTGATGAAAACCCTGGAACATCCAGACTGGAACTCCGTCATGATCATGTCCCTTGTTTTCAAGTCCAATTTTTCATGGAAAGCAGACACTATGTGATCTCTGGCCCGCATCTGTTAGTGAGCCAGTTAACCTGTTCCCTTCTGTTGACGAAGATTACACTCTACCCTATCCAGGGTTTCGTGGAGCTCAAAAAGTCGTTCAAGCTTACATTGCTCCTCAATATTAACATAAAATGTTTAATGCCTTCTAGGGTGAGCTCATCTCGCTCCACAAGGATAAAAACAAGCATGTTCATAAAGTTTTGAACAAACTCAACTACCTCGGATGGCATGGTGGTAAAGATGACACCAACTTGAATCTTGGGAGGCAAGAGCGGAAAGATTTTGTGTATCTGTAAAGACTGTACAGAAAGATAACTGTCACACAAAAAGATACAAATGTGGTAAGTGTGGGCTTCCAAATCTGGGCCATATTTTAGGATAAACTGAATCAACAAATGTATACAATAACTTCACAAATTATACCACAAACAAAGAATCTATACAGCAACGATATTAGGTTTATCTTATAATTGTGTAGATTTTTTGTTTGTTGTAATGACCTGCAGAGTTGATTTACAAATTTGTAGAGTTATTGTATACTTAAGAACCATACATAAACATTTCACTAAGGATGAAACCTTCTCGTACTAAGGAGCTAATTAACATGCAAGTGTCCTGGAACAATGCAACTGAGAGGTAAAAGCCAAAAGAGAACTTACTGTTGTGTTTCTTGATAATATTTAAGAGGAAACAACCTTCTATTACTCACAAGAATAGAATTACAAGAGTATAACCAACTCTTATACAAAAACCTCTTAAACTAACTCTCTCATGGAGCTACTAAACTCTACTGGTTTTTCTCTGATTTTTTTTTTTTGAGAGCTCTTCCAATGCTCTTATTTATAGCAAAGGTTTGGCTCACAACATCCACCTAAGTCAATGAAGTTTGGTGAAGGTTTGGTGAGGGTTTGGTAGGTGGTTCACCTACCATTTGTTTGTCCTTGTACAGCTGGAAATACCCTTCAATTCTCCCCCTCCAGCTGCATCTGAATCGATTGTCATCTACAATCCATCCCAATTATGTCTCTGCATAACTGTAGCTTCTCTCGAGGAACCATCTTTGTTAACATGTCTGCAGGATTCTCATTCGTGTGGATCTTCGCTAGTCTCAATAGTTGTTTGTCCATCACTTCTCGTATCCAATGATAACGAGTGTCGATATGCTTTGTACGGGAATGATACATTGGGTTCTTGCTCAAATCTAGAGCACTCTGACTGTCACAATGTATCTTGTACTCTTTCTGTTTGATTTCTAATTCTTCTAGAAACCGTTTTAGCCATAACATTTCTTTACCCGCTTCTGCTATTGCAATATACTCAGCTTCTGTTGTGGATAAAGCAACACACTTTTGTAATCTTGACTGCCATGACACAGCTCCCCCTGCAAAAGTGTAAACGAATCCTGATGTAGATTTTCTTCCATCAAGATCTCCAGCCATATCTGAATCTGTATAGCTTTCCAAGACTGGTTCAGCGGCTCCGTAGCATAAGCACACCTTTGATGTACCCTTGAGGTACCTGAGAATCCACTTAACTGCTTCCCAATGTTCCTTTCCAGGATTTGAAAGGTATCGGCTCACAACTCCAACTGCGTGAGCAATATCTGGCCTTGTACAAACCATAGCATACATTAGACTTCCTACTGCAGAAGAGTATGGTACCTTTGACATCTCCTCTATCTCTTTCTTGGATGAGGGACACAATCTTCTGCTCAGCTTGAAATGGTTTCCCAAAGGAATGCTAACTGGTTTGGCTTGGTCCATGTTGAACCTGTCGAGTATTCGTTCAACATACTTCTCCTGAGATAACCATAACCTGTGATTTTTCCTGTGTCGAATTATATGCATCCCCAATATCTGTTGAGCTGGTCCCAAGTCTTTCATATCAAAGTACTTGGAGAGCTCCTTCTTCAGTTGGCTTATTTTTGTTGCATCGTGTCCAACGATTAACATGTCATCTACATATAGTAGTAGTGCAACAAAATTTCCATCTCGAAATCTCTGGATGTAAACACACTGGTCTGCAGCAGTTCTCTTGTAGTCTTGACTCTTCATGAATGAGTCAAACTTCTTGTACCACTGCCTGGGCGCTTGCTTAAGACCGTACTCTTCTTTTGCAAACGAGGTTCTCTTTCCCTGGAACCTGAAAACCTTCTGGCTGTTCCATGTAGATTTCTTCATGTAAATCACCATGGAGAAATGCTGTTTTTACATCCATCTGCTCAAGCTCTAAATCCAAGTTGGCCACCAATCCAAGAATGATACGGATTGAAGCCATTTTCACAACTGGTGAAAATATCTCGTCAAAGTCAATTCCTTTCTTCTGAAGAAATCCTTTGACCACCAACCGGGCTTTATGTTTCACCACCTTTCCGCAGCTATCTTTCTTGAGTTTGAATACCCATTTGTTCTTCAGTGCCCTCTTTCCTTTTGGAAGCTCAACCAACTCGTACGTGTGATTTTTCAGCAAGGAATCAATCTCATCTTGCATTGCACCCTTCCATTTACTGTTATCTTGATGAGATACAGCTTCCTGGAAATTTTCTGGCTCCCCATCTTCCGTAAGTAGAATATACTCTGAATCTGGATATCTGGTTGACGGAATTTTTCCACGTTCAGATCTTCGAACCTGTGGACTCTGAATTTCAGGAAGTGCTTCATCATCTTCCTCTTGTGATGGTCCCGCAACTTCTGGTGGAGAGGATTGAGTCTCCCCCTGCTCAATATTCTCTTCTTCTTCCTCCTGTTCTGCTTCTGGTACTTCTACTTGCACCTCATCATCCTCCGTGGCTGATTGGATAGGTGCTGGATCAGGGAAAATATCTTGGGCACTAGACTTTGATTGAGTAGACACTGAGGGCTCCTCAATGTCTTTTATCATCTGGTTTTCATGGAACACAACGTCCCTGCTTCTAATAACCTTCTTCGCCTTTAAGTCCCATAACCTGTATCCAAATTCTTCATCCCCATAGCCTATGAAGATGCATGGAGTAGTTCTTGCATCTAGCTTCTGCCTGAGCTCCTTGGGTACATGTACAAAGGCTAAACATCCAAACACTTTCAAATGTGAATAAGAGGGATTCTTACTTGACCATACTTTCTCCGGAATCTCAAAATTCAGCGGGACTGATGGTGATCTATTGATCAGGTAGCAGGCAGCACGAACAGCTTCTCCCCAGAATGGCTTTGGTAATTTAGACATGCTCATCATACTCCGGACCTTCTCCATGATAGTCCTATTCATCCTTTCGGCTACACCATTATGTTGTGGGGTGCGAGGAACCGTTTTCTGATGTCGAATGTCGTGTCCCTTGCAATAGGTTTTGAACTATTTGGATGTGTACTCGCCTCCATTATCTGAGCGAGACACTTTAGCTTCATTTCCGTTTCACGCTCTACCATAGTGTGAAACTCCTTGAAATAATCCAAAACTTGGTCCTTTCTTTTTAAGAAATACACCCACACCTTTCGAGAAGCATCATCAATAAAGGTTAGGATATACCTGTTGCCACCAAGAGATTCAACCTCCATGGGACCACAAACGTCAGAGTGTACCAGACTCAACAACTCTGATTTCCTTGATGATGATGAATGAAATGAAATGCGATGTTGCTTACCAAATAGACAGTGCCTGCAAGGATCTAATGTAGCATCCTTGGCAATTGTGATAAGCTCCTTTTTTATTAAGGTAGACAAGCCCTTCTCACTCATATGTCCGAGTCTCTGATGCCATAGATTTTGAGACTTCTCACCTTCCACAACATTGAGGCTGCTCTCACATATTTTCATATGTGTCTTGTAAAGAGTACCACATGTATGTCCTCGGATGACAACCAAGGAACCTCTTGACATCTTCCATGTGCCATTGCTGAAAAAACTGTCATAGCCTTGCTTGTCAAAAGCTGAACCTGAAAGTAGATTGAGCCGAAAATCTGGTACATGTCGCACATCCTTCAGTGTGATAGTACTCCCAACATTCGTTTTTACTTGAATGTCACCAATCCCTTTAATCTCAGAAAAACTGGTATTTCCCATCTTTACAGTGCCAAAGTCTCCACCTTTGTACGTTGTGAAGAAGTCTTTGTGTGGAGTGACATGGTAAGATGTGCAGTATCAACAATCCACTCAACATCTTGAGTTGCTGTATGAAGACATACCTCCTCCTTACTTGAGCATAATGCTACTTCCCCTGTGACAGTGACAAGTGTGTCTCCATTCTTCTCCGTTGATTGCTTGCTATTCTGCTTCTGTTCTCGTAATAGTTTCCTGCAATTCTTCTTCATGTGGCCTTCTAAGCCACAATGATAACAACTATAAGCGGCCTTTCTTCCATCTGTTGATTTACCTCTGCTCTTGCTTCGGCCTCTCCATTTGCCTTGATTTCTTCCATGTGATCTCCCTCGGTGTTCAGTGACAAGAGCTTCTGTCTGGTCTGAACTTGTATCATTTCTCCTGGCCTCTTCATTGAACAAGGCTTCTTTTACCATTCCCATGGTAAGTGTACTATTAGGAGCTGAATTTCCAAGGGTGATAACAAGTGTTTCCCAGCTGTCAGGGAGTGAACTAAGAAGTAGGAGAGCCTGCACTTCATCTCCAAGGTTGAATTCAACTGATGTTAATTGGTTTAACAAGCTTTGAAAATCACTGGCATGCTCGGCAACTGACTTCCCGCTCCGTAGCTTCAGATTTACTAATCGCCTCATTAGTAAAGCTTTGTTCCGAGCTGTCTTGGGCTGATACATATCCTTCAACTTCTTCCAGAGTGTATATGCATCAGTCTCCTCAGAAACATGATGGAAGACACTATGATCGATCCACTGACGGATTTGACCGATCGTTTTTCTATTTAATTTCTTCCATTCTTTTTCTTTAACGGGCTCAGGATTCGTACCTTAAAGCTCAATTGGATCGTACAAATCTTTGCAACTAAGGAGATCTTCCATCCGAGGTCTCCAAAGTGTATAGTTTGTAGCGGTCAGTTTGAGCATAGCTCCATGGCTCCAAGATGACGAGTCTTCTACTGCCATTCTGACTTGATTTATACTTTATCGAATTTTAGGAGCAGAATTTGACAAAACGGAGTGCACCGTTGCGTCCGGAACGATCGAAAATGGTAGGATAGACCTTTTCTGGACCAAAAACGATGATATAGAAGGAAGTGACACGTGGCAAAACAAGAATGCATACTTGATGATGTGGCGTTATGTGGCAGCAGGGGTGCTGACGTGACGTGATGTGGCGCTGACGTGGATGCTGACTGGGATGATGACGTGGACTGCCACGTCACTGTGGGCCCGAAAAAGCTGATGTGGCGATGACGTGTCGCTGACGTGGCGATGACTGGGTTGTCTTCAACCTCCCGACTGGTTTTTTTTACTATTCACACAGGTTTGACCTCAACTTTGACCGCGATTTGAGGACCTTCCCGATGTCAAAAAATGGAAAAAATATTTCCGGAATCCTTGAAACGAGACCTTTCCAGTGTGTGCCCAGAATTTGATTTGGAGACAAAAATGTTTTTGGCTAAAAATAAAATAATTCGAAAATAAATCTTTTAGACACCACCTCAAGCTCTGATACCACTTGTTGTGTTTCTCACGAACACTTGATAATATTTAAGAGGAAACAACCTTCTATTACTCACAAGAATAGAATTACAAGAGTATAACCAACTCTTATACAAAAACCTCTTAAACTAACTCTCTCATGGAACTACTAAACTCTACTGGTTTTTCTCTGATTTTTGTTATTTGAGAGCTCTTCCAATGCTCTTATTTATAGCAAAGGTTTGGCTCACAACATCCACCTAAGTCAATGAAGTTTGGTGAAGGTTTGGTGAAGGTTTGGTGAGGGTTTGGTAGGTGGTTCACCTACCATATGTTTGTCCTTGTACAGCTGGAAATACCCTGCACTTACTCCTTTCAATCACTGAAAAGCATTTCATCAGCATCATCCAAAACAAAAGTTTTAATGTAGGCAAGGCAAAGCGATTGTCTACGCAGCATACAGAAGACCCGATCAGGGGTACCAACAACAACATTGACCCTGGCAGATAAGATACACTGGTTCTCATGCACATTGATTCCATCATCACAGGCATATATCTTGACACCAAGGTGGTCTCCCAAAGCTAGCATGTACTCCATAATTTGTTGGGCCTTTTCTCTAACAGGTGCAAGAACCATCGCCTGACACTCATTCATAGAGTAATCCAGCTGCTGGAGTATTCCGGTGCAGAAAGTAAGAGTTTTACCACACCCTGATTGGGCCTGTAGAATCACGTTAAGTCCTCTGTAGAAAGGAACAATACCTTTTTGCTGAATTGCCGAGGGCTTCTCAAAACCTGAAGAGAAGATCATTTGAAATCTAGCCTCTAACTTTAGAAACAATAAAAGGAACTATATGCAGCTGCGCCATTGAGCTGAATCAAAAGATGTTACTTCTACGTAAATTCAAGTATTTAAAACACTTGCAAACAGAAGCTCAATTATGATATCTACAAAGAGACGTAAAATTGATCTTGATAAATATCAGTATATATACCATATGCATAAATTCCTCTAAGAATATTATCTTGCAATCCCAATATCCCATAGCATCAAAAGTATGATAAACCTCATCATATGATTTAAAGAATGCATCACCGCCTTCGGCTTCGAGTCTGCACATGGAAACAGGAGAAGTTAAATTATCTAGAAGTTTCAAGCAAGAGTTGGTGCAAGCCGGAACAGGTTGAAAGTTTGAACACATTGTTTTACATCTCGTTTATTCTGGAATCATACTGAAGAGCTTCGAACTGAAATCTTTCTGGTGTTACTCCTACCATGGTCGAAGAACAAACAATACGTGAGAAAAAACAAACAAGAGTATAAACCGAGAGATAACACAATGTAAGTAGCTGGAAAACATGACATTACAACAACAATGCTCCATAGATTAGAAAGAACCCCGTGTCCAAAAAAAATGTAAATAATATACACGCCAAGAATCAGACAGCGACGTATCCCAACGCTTCACTATTTGGAACTTATTAATCACACTAACTAACTCATGTCAAGCCTGGCAAAGCTCAGTGACACCACCACAAAGAGTATCTCCACCTTTCAGTTTAATAAGAACATGGCTAGAAGTGATATTTAAACAAAAAGTAGTATTAGTTTAGACATTACCAGCAAAACCACAATATCCAGCATGTGTGTGTTCTTTATTAGAAAGGATAAGTTTTTGCATATAGCTGACGAGCTGGTGAAGTTCAGAGACATGTGACTCTAGCTGGTTGCTAGTGGTGGCACTACAAGCAAAACATGTTTTAGCTACCGATAAATTGCTACTATGTATATATTGGTATCTAAATTGAAAAATTGCTACCGATTTATGATGTTATTAACAAAGTGGTTGCTTTTGTGCTACCACAACAACAATGGTAGCTAAACTTTTAGCCAGTAGCTAAATGTCTACCGCCTTACAAGATTGCTACCATCAATAGTAATTATTTTATCTTTCATTCCGATAGTTTTAGTAAAAGTAATTTTACTACCAATATCAGTAGCTAAATTAATGAATTGCTACTACTTGGTTAATGCTAATTCAATCATGGTAGCTATTATGCTACTATTTGAGCAACGGTGGCAAAAGATTCTAATCAGTAGCTAACTAGCTATTATCTTAAAAGTTGCTACGACCATGTAGATAAGCGAAATTATGAAATTGCTACTAACACTTGATTATGGTTGCTATAGTGCTACTATTTTGGCTATGATAGCAAATATTTTTAACAAGTAGCTAAATTGCTACTATCTTAAGTTTCAAAATTGCTACCGACTAATAATGCTGATGAAATTTCAGTTGATATTGTGCTAAAATATAAGAAATGATAGCTAATATTCGTAAGCATTAATAAAATTATTATTGTCTTATAACTTAAACGTGTGAATACTACATAATTCAGAATACTAACCTATATTGTCACTGTCATAGTGGATATATTATCTTCTTATATAAATATTTTATTTTTTATAGTTTTTTTTCAATATAGTATATTTAGTATATTTTACTTCTTACCTTTTAGCTATCAAAATTTTAAATCGAACTTTAAATAAACAAAAAATTTCTAATTCATGAAAATTAATTAAAACTACATACCACTACAAGAATTTATTTATCATATAAGATATATGTAGCATAACATATTTTTGATACTTATAATATTTTTAATTTTCAAAGTATCACACGTATTAATAAATTATAAAATAGAGTACATGTAATAATAATTTAAACTAGTACATATGTTGGTTAAAATTTACAAAATTAATATAAATTAGTTGTCAAAAAATTTAAATTAGTAAATGTATATTTGTATATAAATTTTAAAATTTGTGCACCTTTTATACATTTTACTATATAATTCTTTTAGTTTACAAAAATCACATAAATTAGTAAAATATAAAAATACAATAAATAATAACAATTTAAATTAGTTGACGTGTTGGTTAAAATTTGCAAAATAAATACAAACTATAAATACAATTTATAAATGTTTAAAGTTTTTGCAAATGTATATATATATATATATGTTTAGTTTTTAATTTTATACAATTTTAAGCCAACATACACTTTTATTTTTATTATTTTGACCGTACAAAATTAATGTTGTAATATTATGTAAACTAAAATATCAACATCTATTTATTAATTTTTACATATCCAAGGTTCGATCATATCTCGACCAAAATTTTGATTTATATTTAGAATATCAAACATTCAATATATACATGTAGTATGTATATATATTGTGAATAACTATCATGGTCCAATGGTTAAGGTAATAGTTATCCTACCCACACGTCGCAGGATCGATTCCTGATGTGTGCACATTTTAAGCGCACTAGTCTGAATTAATTATACCATTGGTATGGGGTTCCTAGGCAACAAGTCCGAAGACAAGTCCTCAAGAGGAAGTCAGATCTGATTCAGATACCGACCCCCTTTCCTTAACATGCATGACCGGAGTCAGTCCCGGATTCCTCACTCCCCTCAAGTTCCAGTTAGTAGAAAGTCTTATAGACGAAGTGTTGGCTAGACCTTTCTCGGGTATTAACCAACCAACAATTTTGGGAGTGAATTCCTTATCTCAAAGCAATGTTACTAAGCAATGTTAGTAACTAACCTCAAAGCCAAGTGTGTTAGTACAATGCAAACACACAAGAAGATAAACAGTCCGGTTGCATGCTTTATCTTGTTTTAGTCATAGCAATTAAACAGATAGCACACAAGCCGATGGACACCTCGTTAGCAAGCAGGCTACAAGAAAACCATACCGTACACCGTCGGTTGTTCGGTTGCTTACTCTCCTCCGGAGTCCAAATTCCCAAGTCCTAAAACATTGGCCCAATTTAGGTTATTAATTTCTTCCCTGTTACTTAACTTACTTAACCCCTAATTATCCCCTTCTAACACTTCTTAAGCTCTTACAAACTTAACCTTAAACACTTATAATCATTTACTTAGCTTAATCCCTTAAGTCTTTATATGCTTGTTTATCTAATCATCATTACCCTCTTAATGGCATACCAATAATACCATTTAACATTCTTAAAATTGAAAGTTTTTTTTAAAATAAGTATGGGCCGACCGACCCACCGACCGACCCAACCCCCTAGGTCAGTCCATTCCAGTAACATTCTGGTTTGAAAAATTTTGCCTGACCGACCCAAGCTCAGCCCGACCGACCCAAAACGCTCTAGGTTGGTCCATTCCAGAAAGATTTCGTCTAGCTTAATACAGTCCGACCGACCCAGACAGGGTCGGTCCCCTGGGTCGATCCACTGTAGATTCTTCACAAAAATTTCTATTTTGTTCCCAAACTCTTCCACAAGTTCCCCAATATGTCCTAACATGTTCTAACACCATTTGGTACCTTATTCCCACCTTAAAACATCCACTAAAACCACCTTAACCATTTACTCAATTCTTACAAGAAATTCCTAACACTTGTTATTTAATTCCTTATATTTCCAATAAGTAATTCACCTAAGACTTCAACTAACAAAAATATTTCCTTTCCATCAATGTAACCACTCCTTCCCATTTCCTTTACACAAACTTCTCAAACTTCTTCAAGGTTACTTACTCTAGCTCATGCTTAAATCTTCACAAGACAACATACCTTATTTTCCTTCAAACTTGCATATGTTTCCTAACTCCTCTTATCATGGTTTTGGTGCCTAAAATTCACCATTATAACCCCTAGTTTCTCCTAATCATCCCTAGGTCATCCTTTTACTCAAGAACACCTTAGTTTATCCATTTCCACCTAAACAACTCTTAATGTTTACTAATACTTCTTAGCTCATAAAATCTCCTTAAAACATGTTAAACACTTAGTTTCCTACACTCCAAGTCCTCTCATTACCATCAAGGTTATACTCACTAGTTCACATGTAAACCTCTCATAACATTTTTACAACATTCCCCTACTAAATTTTGCTCCATCCAATACATACCTGATATCTCAATCATGGTGTGTTTAGTCCACCCATTCAACCTCAAACTCCTCCTAATAATCACTAAGTCATCCTAAACCTCAAGGTCACCTTAATTCCTTCACTTCCACCAATTTACCTCTTAATGATCCCCAGTACAACCTAGGTCATAAAAACTCACAACAACCACTAAATCACTTTGTTTTCTTCTCAAATTTCACTATAGCTTCTCTAGTATACTAACACGCCCAAACACATAGTTTTTCTCATTCAATCATCTCAGACACATCAAATCTTTTTCTCATCATATTTCTCACCCAAATCAACCCATTCATAACAACCTCAATATAGTGCAATAATCTCAAATTGCATAGCACTAAGGCTCTTAAATGACATGGCTCTTAGGCCCTTAAATGACTTAAACTTAAACACTGAATTTCCCACATAGAAAAAGCTTTCAACCTGTAAATACACACAATAATCCTCCCATAGCAATATAAGTGTTCTCATAACTCACCTCATACTTATCTTACTAACTCATTTCCATTGGCTCCTTAATCACAAGTTCACAAGCTTGTTCAAATCCTTTTTCCTAGGTTATTTAATGTAAGCTCTAAGCTACATTTGGTACTTATCAAAATACCATACCCTTAAAACAATAAATCCCTTAAGGTAAGGCATTTACCTCTTTCTCAAGCTTTTCCCCTGAATTTCCTCCTTAGGTTTCCTTGATGGAAAATCGGCCAAGGCTTTAATTTCTCTTGCCAATGTTCTAATACACATCCAAATAATCTAATGAGTATCAAGAAACATGCCTAAACCCCTTGAATTCAACCTTAGGTTAAAAATATGTTTTAAGGCATAAAATAAATGTTTACCTTTGAAGTCTTAAAATAGGCTTGGATATGAATCAAGGAGGACCTCCTCTAGCCCTTGGAGAATGAAAACCAGCTAGTTCAAGGGATAAAACAAGATCCCATGAGAAGATGATTTTCGGTCATGAAGGAAAAATGATGGAAAGATGATTTTTCTTGCATTTTCCTTACCTTGAATGAATGGAGAAGCTAATGAACTCTTCAAGCTAATTTTTGCTCCTCTAATGGCAGTTTCCCTTGGCACCAAAATGAAGCTTTTGGAGATTTGAAAGGATAGAAAGCAAGAGCTTGCTCTAACTAAGAACAATATGTGTTTAGTTTTTGATTTGGAGCTAAAATGGAGATTTGGTGGGCAACGTAAGGGAGGCAACAATGGGGCTGTTCTTATGTGAATGGAGAAGGGAAGAAGGAGGTGAAACTGGTGGGAAAATAAGAGAATGAAGAAGTAAGGAGAGAGGTAGTCTAAAATGAGATATTTGTCTAGAGGAAAATAGTACTATTCTAACTTATCCCTCTCTTTTCCTTAATATGCTGGCTCATGTGGTGACTCACCACTTCAAAAACTGGTCCCCTTGTTAAATAAGGCTAGTTATGGTCTTTGTTGACCAATTAGCTAAACTAAATTAACTTAAGACTAAACTAGGTACTATTTGGGCACTATTCACAAATTAGTGCACATATTTGTGAAAATTTTGGTTTCCCCTTGATTTAGGCTTCCTAATGTGACACTAAGTAGTACACGAGTTGATTAAGGTGTTATTATGGGCATTTAGCCACTCAAAACCTCCTTCTAAGACAATTTTTCAAAAATGTGCTTTAAGAGTCCTTAAAGTATAATTTGTGTTTTAACTCTTTTTTGAGCTTGGTTTTCTTTGGTAATTGATTAACATGTTCATTAGCATGTTAATAAGGTCTTAGAATGATATTTGGGTGCTAATCCAGGTTACTCCAAGCTTAAAGCATGTTTTTGCTTAAATTGCCCTTATGGCATTTCCTTGTGTTTTCTTTGGTTTAGATTGTCTACCAGTGTTTCTAAGGCATGTTCTAGCCTTATTACATCATAAATTGATATTTAATTAACATACTTAGGTTTGGTGTATTTCAATATACCCCCCTTAAAATAACTTTGTCCCCAAAGTTCCCATTCATCTTATCTCATTAGAACACACGGTTCATCTCATATCATGGATCATATAGATCATGCTTATATGTACTTAAACTTATTGACTCATTAGGTCTGACATATACTTATACTCAAATATCACACAACATGTTTATGCATGTATAACGCTCAAAATTCCCTTTGATCCTTTTGAAGATTAAAACAATCACATAATTTTCATCGTATTCTCCCATGTCACCGGTACAAAGACAAAGGTACATTCGTCTTCGCCTTCATGGGCTAGAATACAAAACTACTCTGTTCTCCCCATGTCACCGGTCCGAAGACAAAGGCTCATGCGTCCTCGGCTTCATGGGCGAGACTCAGTAAAAAGGAAATCCTTTTTACGAGGTCAAGTGAGGAATAATTCCTCTAATTGAAAATACAATCAACTCCGATTCCACTTTTATGCTAATGCATCTATTCTTAGCGTGATTAATTGTGACCACTTGTAGGGAGTGTCAGGAATCATCCGACCCTGATGTGATCAGCATCAATGTTGAACTATCTTTCCACCCCAATTTGTGTTTGGTTTCCCTTGATCCCTGGAAAATCAAGTTCATACCGACTCATATCTCATGTATTCCTTAAGTCTCTTTAATTCTCTTCACTAATACTCTTAACTTGTACTCACATCGGAGTTAACAAGATAGGTACTTAATACGTATGGTATTCGCATCTTCTGTGCGCAATAACCATAATTAATCTTAAAATGTTTATGTAAAACAAATTCTCAAACTCTTTTGTGCTATGCACATCGTAGTTTACGTACTCAGTACATAAGCATACGCTAAGCGGTTTCGCTCTACCCCCCTTAAAATGGATTACGCCCACGTAATCAACATGTTACCATCCTTGAATTTAGGTTCAAGATGTTATAATTCTCACTAAGCATTCTAGCTTCCATGTCATCTATCTCACTTATGATTCGATCAGAGGGTCTCGACCATGCTACTGGCTTAGTCTCTGTATCGAGGATCCTTAATGGTACTTATACCATTTCCTTAACTTAGTTTGGTCTAACCTCAAAGGTTCCAAGGCATTCGGTTGATAAGTCGTATATTTATCCAACTGGAAGATGTGTGGTACATCGTTCCTTTCTCATCCATTAGGTATATGAAACCTTTAAGGTATCGGTCTGCTAGCTTCCGCTGCGCGACTCTGATAACCTTAGGCTTAGTTTGTCTTTCTTATCCTTTTATAGTATTGTATATCCTTCTCCTGCATGCTTATAATTTAGTACTAAAGGTCTCTCAATGGACACGTGTTATCTTTATATATACACGGCTTTAATGAGTTGTAGCTCGTCTATCCAGTCTCTCTGGAGATCTAACGTTCATACTCTTGGTGTTCTCTCAAGTGTCTAAATCGTTCT
>CM041780.1:217786271-217908105 GCA_023374045.1 Limonium bicolor | reverse complement strand
ATTCAATCATCTCAACACTCAAATCCTTTCCTCATCATATTTTCTCCCCAAATCAAACTAATTCACAACAAACTCAATATAGTGCAATAATCTTAATTGCATAGCATAAGGCTCTTAAATGATATGGCTCTTAGGCCCTTAAATGACTTAAACTTAAACACGAATTTCCCATATAAAACTTTCAACCTGCAAAAACACACAATGCTCCCATAGCAATATAAGTGTTCTCATAATTCACCTTATACTTATCTTACTAACTCATTTCCATTGGCTCCTTAGTCACAAGTTCAAAAGCTTGTTTAAATTCTTTTTCCTAGGTTATATAACCTATTACATAATGTAAGCTTAAAGATGCATTAGTACTTATCTAAAACTCATCCCTTAAAACCTTAAACCACCATTAGGTAAGCAATTTACCTTGTTTTTCTCAAGCTTATCTTAACTTCCTCCTTAGGGATTTTCTTGAATGAATCTCGGCCACCAATTAAATCTCCCTTGCTAATGTTCTAATTCACATTCAAATAAATGAGCACTAAGCAATATGCCTAAACTCATAGAACTCATTCTTAGGTTAAAAATGTGTTTTAAGACATAAAAGTGGATGATTACCTTTGAAGTCTCAAGGTAGACTTGGGCAATGAATGAAAGAGGACCTCCACTAGTCCTTGGTGATTAAAACAAGCTAGAACAAGGCATAAAAACAAGGCCCCATGAGTGGTAATTTTCGGCCATGTAAGAAAGTGGTGGAAAGATGATTTTTCTTACATTTTTCTTACCTTGAATGAATAGAGAAGATAATGAACACCTCAAGCTAGTTTTTCCTCCTCTAATGGCGGTTTACCATGGCTCCAAAATGAAGCTTTTCAAATTTTGAAAAGATAGGAAGCAAGGCCTTGGTCTAACTAAGAGTTATCTAAGCTTATTTTTGGATTTGGAGCTAAAATAAAGATTTTGTGAGCAATTGAAGGTGGAGCAAGAATGAGGCTGCTTGGAACGGTTTTGGAACAGAGAAGAGAAAAAAATTGGGGAAGAAGAAAGAAATGAATAAGAGAGGAGAGAGGTAGGCTAAAGTAAGGATTTTTGTCTTTTAAAGCAAATAGTACTATTCTCTCATTTCCTCTTCTTTTCCTTTAGTTGCTGGCTCCTTATGGTGACTCACCATGTAAAAACCGTCCCCCCCTTAGTAACTAAGATATTTATGGTCTTGGTTGACCAACATATTGACTTATGTTGACTAAAGCTTAAACTATGTACTATTTGGCACTATTCACAAATTAGTGCACAAATTTGTGAAATTTTTGGTTTCTCATTGATTTAGGCTTCCTAATGTGATACTAATTAGTACACATGTTGATTAAGGTGTAATCATAGGAATTTAGCCACTCAAAACCCATTTCTAAGACAATTTTCTCAAAAGGTGGAGTCTTAAAGCACATTTTATGTTTAAGCTTGTTTTTGAGCTTGGTTTTCCTTGGTAATTGATTTAACATGTCCATTAGCATGTTAATAAGGTCTTATAATGATTGTTGGGTGCTAATCATAGTCACTCCAAGCTTAGAGCACATTTTTGCTTAAATTGCCCTTATGACGTTTTCTTGTGTTTTCCTTGGTTTAAGTTGTCTACCAATGTTTCTAAGGCACGTTTTAGCCTTATTACATCATAACTTGATGTTTAATTAGCATACTTAGGTTTGGGGTATTTCAAAAACGGTCCTTTAGTCTCCCGTTGTTTACCCATGGATCCATCCAAAAACTGATTCTTTATCCATCACCTAGCAACCATTGCAACTTACCTGCCAATGCTTGCTCCGATTGCATGTGCCATTCACAAACGGTTATTATTGAGTGCCAAATTCCTTTCTTGTTTTTAAGTTTCTCCGCATGATCATAAGAGGGTTATGAAACATCCAGACCATACACTGAACCGATGACATTTTTCCACAGCTTACTGTCGCACCCCTGATAACTCCGCCATCCTTTAAACAGCAGAGCGACATTTTTTGCTTCAAACTCAGTTATCCATAGGCCACCCAACTCTTTAAGCGATAGTAATCCTGCTCCATTTCACTAGCGATAAGCCTTTGTTTTCACCACTGTCCCAGAGGAAACTTAGTTGCAAACTATACAACTTCTGAATGACTTTTTTTGGCATTATGAATAAGCTCATATAATATATACGAATGGAATCCAGCACAGCCCTGAATCGGACCAACCTTCAGCTTTAGACAGATTAACCTTTTCCATTTTTTTGGCCTGCTCTTCACCTTATGTATCACTAGAAACCAAGGGTTGTACCGGCGTGGAATCTGTCTTGGTGAATCGGTATAGCTACGAATCCATCAAAGGTTGTCTTGGATATGAAATCTTCTATCAAGAGCGCCATCTGTACTAAGTGTTTGACTCATAATCTTGATCGTGCTTGGCTTGAAAACATAATCAATTTATAGTTGCCCTTGTAACTTTTTGTTATTAGGTTGTCTTCGATGGCATCATGTTTAGTCTTGTCAAAAAGCTTCAACATCTAAAAGCTCTCATCCCTTCGCATGCTCGAATTTGCCTCTCTTTTACCAAGAAGCATGGGAATTATAGAGAAGATGGGGACCTCCTAAATAGCCTATACCAAGATCTTTCAAAATCTCACCTCATTTTTCACGGAAAAGGCCTCCAGGAATGCCTAATAAATTGAGAGAGGGCAAAGATATCATTCTTCAAGGAGACTACTCTCAAAACCTCAGGACCTCTTAATTCTACATAATTATCAATATGACTACGAACCAAAACTTCACCTTTTTTGTGAAAAATGATCATGAGTCCACTCTTCACTCTAGGAAGGAGATCAATACTCCCTCCTATTTTTAATATAAGTCATTTTGGAGATGAATCTGGACTGAAAAATAATCCAGATTCATCTCCAAAACGACTTATGTTAAAAATAGGAGGGAGTAGTTGCAAAGTGGGACACTTTCAATGGATCGACGCATGAGGGAGCATCTTTAACTCTCCTTCGCATACCTAACTAGAGAAAGTGAAAGGATTATGGACAACAACTCTTATGGGGCACTCACCAAGCGGCTAAACGACATAGAAATTGTAGATGCCCTATTCTTTATAGGCAACGACAAGGCCCCTGTGCCGAATGACTTCACTGCAAAGTTCTACAAAGCCTATACTAAGATCTTTCAAAATCTCACATCATTTTTCACGGAAAAGGTCTCCGGGCATGCCTAATAAATTGGGAGAGGTAAAAGCTATCATTCTTCAAGGAGCTACTAAAGTGACGTTGGCTAAAACACTCAGGCTCAAATACCTCTTAATTCTACATAATAATCAATGTGACTACGAACCAAAACTTCATATTTTTAAATGATCACGGGTCCACTCTTCACTCTAGGAAGGAGATCAGTAGGTACAAAGTGGGACACTTTCAATGGATCCACGCATGAGGGAGCATCTTCTACTCTTCTTCGCATACCTAACTCTAGAAAGTGAAAGGATTATGGACAACAACTCTTAGGGGGCACTCACCAAGCAACTAAACAACATAGATATTGCAAATGCCCTATTCTATATAGGCAACGACAAGGCCCTTGCGCCGAATGACTTCATTGCAAAGTTCTACAAAGCGAACTTATCCAATTATTAGGGATGTCATCTATAAAACAATTTGGAACTTCATAATGGTAAGATCGTGAGGAAGATTAACACCTAATCGCCCCTATCTCTAAGCACAACAAATTCTCATCTCAATCCGACTTTAGACCTATCTCCTGTTGCAACACAATATACAAGCTTTTCTCAAAGATCCTAGTAGGGAGGATAAATTTACTCATTCTCTCTCCTGTCAACCACAATCAAACTACATTACAAAAGGGACGTTATCAGAGATTGTTTGTTTGTGCTATGAAGCAAAAAAAATTTGTTTGTGCCCCCCCCCCCCATGTGATTAGGAACTTGGGGAAGCATCACAGGTTAGTTGTATAACAAAATATTGGCATAGGGTCAGCATACGGCTAGCTTAACTGTGAAGCTACCTCAATAGCTTTTCCAGTACGTTGCGGATCGATCGACATTGATAGCATTTGAGGACGTCAAGGAGATGCTGAGTAGAGATGTGCTGAATATATCTATCATCCAAGCATAATGCTTGCAGGTGTTTGTTTCTCACATTTGAAATAACTTTGAATAGATAAAAAATAAATATTTTGACGACTACCTTGTTTTCTTATGCAGCTTGATTTTTTCCCAAAGGTGTATGATGTAAGATTGCATTACAAAAAACTAGAAGACATGGTCACTTTCTTATGCCCTCAGCTGATATTGCTTGATGAGGCAAACAAAGACCTGCCAAATATCAGCACTATGTCTCTCATATAACTATTGTTGTTCAAAATGGTAGCAAATAACTAATGATGCCCTTCCATCAGATGTGAGATGAAATTAGATTTCATTCAATGTGGTTAATTTGTGACTAATCGTATGACTCATTACTTTTTATATATTTTATTACAATTGTAGAAACCATTGGCTCTCTATGGAATCCTCACAATTGCTGGTGCTTGACCTGTTGAGAATGCAACATGAGATGAAATAAGATGACTTGATCAGAACATATGTCTTAGTTCATATTTTTAAGTAACATAAATAGATTGATCTTCAATTAACATCTAAATTGATTATTTTTATTTGTGTGTAACAGTGCCCATCAGAAGACGGTCCTTAAACAGTTTAATCAGTTCTCATTTGTTCTTCTTAAGATACAGCGGAAGAAACCAATTTTTTTCAACAAGTTTATTAGTTTATACTTTCATAAGAATGCATCATGGTTTGGTGGTGTTTGATTTTAACTGTTTCTTAAGTGTGGTAGGCCATTATGTTAACTGTTGTTGCGAAGTTTCATACTGGAATTTTATGGTAATACAATCACTATTTAGATTTGCATCGCAATCAACGAATATTTCCCCAAATTACACGTTAAGTGAAGTGCATATTCTATTGGAATTGTTGTTGCAAACTAGTGGCTATTGTACAGGTTTTGTGTATTACATAGAGGAAAAAAAATAAAAAAGTTCTACATAAAAAAATTAAAAAAACGATTCATGGTAAGCTGTCATTTAAGACGATTATAGCACTCGAGTGGAAGAGTTTTAAAAGATAGTTTTGAATAAAACCATTCTTTATATACATCCTATAAAAACACGGTTTCACTAGAAACCATTATTTACGTCTGGGTGTATGTACAATACGCATTAAGGGTAGAGCTTTGTGATAAGATATTTTAAACGTTAGCACTCTATATCCCTGTTTATGTGTTCTTCACTCAATAGAGAGAGAGAGAGGGAATTATATATGACAGCCCCGAAAGTTACCCCTGGCGCTACTGTCTTCATCGACAACATCAATCCAGCATCTAGAGTCTGAGCCATTTGGAAACTTTTTGATAAATATAGACAAATCATTGGTCTCAGACTACCCAAAGCACCGAGAATCCACACCAAGACTAGATATGATTTTGTCAAATACAAGACTACAGAGGCAGCTGATCAAGCCATTATAGAAACCAACGGTTTGATAGTCGATGGTCACCAGTTGCAAACCCAAATGGCAATCGAAAGAAGATACACTCAGGGGCCAGCAACCCATCATGCGAGATGGATATCGAGAAGTGATCAGCGAAGAGAGGACTCAGCCACAAAAGCATCTCTGATGAAGCCCTACGCCAACCCCTGTCCGCATGACAGCACCGCCACACACAGCTGTGAAAACAAATGGGCTGATAAGTCATGAGGCTTCTCTCGTTATGAAGGAAAAACTAGATAGGGGCATTTTAGTTACCACACGCCTCCATACTTCCCTTCAATCCGTAAAAAGGAAAATGCAAGAATGGGAAGAAGGAATAAAAGATATTATACATCATTATTTTCCAGAGCTATGAGAAGGCAAAAAGTTTTGAAACTTCAACCTTTGGTGACGAAATAAACTGGGCAAAAAAGGCATGGCGGTCGGCTGATCAGATGCAAACGAGAATCACAAGCATTGCAATCAGAGGGATCCCAGTTCTGGCATGGTCTGAGAATACAATTCATAGTATCACAAAGCATCTAGGTCAAATTATCATGATAGATACGAACATGAAGGACACCCCCAGTTTCTTGGAAGCCCATGCTCGATTAGAAACATCTAAAATGTCAATTATCAATGAAGAAATCCTCATAGAGATTGAAGGAATGACAAGTACTGTGGGGATCATTGAATATTGGTCTGAGGAAATTGGCCAACATTTTTAGGAAAATACGTCGGAGCCACCGAATTCGCCATTATCCGAGAAGGCGGCGAAAAAAATTCAAAACTCAAAAAATTCAAAAATTAAAAAAGGACATGTTATGGCCTAGTTATAACTTTCAAAAATGACGATGTCTGAGTCGTTTTCAAACAATATAGTAGGATTTGAACGGGCTAGAATTTGTAACGTGGGTTTTGAAATTTCATTGGATTATTTTATCCATGTAAAGTGCACTACAAAAGGCATAATAATGCTGTTAAAAGGGAAAGTAATTACTATCTCTGACAGTATTCCATGGTCCCTTCACTGCCCTCTGATTTCAAATTTCCTGCAAAACTGTTGGTCTAACTCAGTATTTAATGCAAGATTCAGTAGCTTGGCATTTTCCGCGCCTTCCTCTAACGGCAATAATGCAGTTGCAGACATTAATAAACTGCCTTCCCAAAATTTTTCCCCACTTTCTGTAGCCACATCATCCTCTTCTGCAGAAATTCACTCCCCAACCCCACCCCTCTCTCTCCCCTCCTCTCAAGATTTTGACACCCCCCAAACCTTATTTCCCTCTTCCTCTGACTTTTTGGCCTCTTATTATCTTTCCAACTCACAAAATTTATTCCTTCCCCCCTTCAACATTCCTCCGAGCATAAATACCCCTCCTTCTGTTTCTGATTCTAACCAATCACAGCAATCCCAACATTCATTTTCTGTTTCTTCTCCAGCAATTAACATTGAAGTCGTCCTTCCCTCAATTCCCACCGTATATATTTCTCTCCATACCCCCAGCCGCTGCTTTGTTCCCCTCTCCAGTCCAACAATCTTGGAAGCAAAAAGATACCTAGATTTTGGTATACGTCTTAATTGTCATTACCCCAACCAGAAACTTCCATGTAAAACTATGCTCAAATTCTAAGAAGAAGTAAACCTGTGGAGGAAAAACACAGTGGTCATCTCAATGGCAAGCATCATCTCCTTTCAAAACATCAGGGGGATAAACAAAAAAGAGAAGTTGGCCCTTCTTCGGCAACAAATAAAGGAAGCCGGATCAAGCATAATGGCAATCTTTAAGACACATCGGTCTCAACCTCTAGATAAATGGCAACACATCTGGGGACAAGGCAAAAACTCAAACATGATTGAAGTCCTCGCGGTTGGGCAATCAGTAGGCATTGTGGTTACATAGAATCCTAAAGTGGTTTCTATTCAAAATTCACATCAGAATGAAAGACGGGTAGCAATAGAGTTGTCCTGGTCTATTATTCCGTTTGTAGGCTATATTATTTTTGGCTATGCTCCAACCCAAGCGGAAGCAAGAAGACGCATGTATACATAGATACTCACTGGAATCTAAGCAATAAGCTCCTCTTTGAAGACAAATTGCAACCCTGGTCAGAAGTCGTCGACATGGTAAAGAGAGCAAGCTTAGAATGGAGCAGAAATGTAGTTCACTTTCCTGAACATATTATTCTTTCTCCTAGAAATTCGTTTAATCTCTTGTAATAAAGTAATGTGTTGCTTTTTATTCTTATTTTTCTTTCGGACGAGAAAAGCATTATGTTAAAGTATCGCCTTATGTAACTGGTTATCCAGTAATTGTCAAAAAAACTTGAAACTGTTATTTAAGGTATGTGGCAAGCAGAGGCGGATGAAAAGGGAAAAAATTTAGCCCCTAAACAAAATTTCTGGATCCCCCACTGGTGGCAAGCGCGAGGATCGAGCACCCCAAAACACGATATAACTGTGCTTTAAAGATGTTGAATGTGCAACGTCTTTTCAAAACGGTTAAACTGGGTGCATATTTTAAACCATATTTTAAACATAGTTTCGGAGCGTCTTGTATGACGGAGCACAAAGGCGATGAAACTTTTAAACGCGATTCTGAACCATCTTTTTTGAGCAGTTTCGGCCGTGTTTTTTGTCTCCATTCCCATCATTCTTTGTTTGTAGGCTTGAAACCATCCCTAAAAGTAAAATTATTTTTTGGATTTTCCTAATATATACTTACAAACTCAAATCTTGGGTTATTGCTCTCGTTAATGGGTACTACTGGCTTTGTGTTGTGAGGCTACTCATGATTCTAGTTATCATTTTTTCTTCCGTAACTTATCATTTGAGACCCTACAAATATACATATAATAATATAGTAGATATATACGCAAACATTGAGTTGCCTAAGAGTCTTGGTTGTCTATGTACTCTGGATTGGGAGATACAAGTGTGATAGGGTTTAACAAAGAGTCGATACCTCATGAATCACTGCAGACATCAAACTCACTATCAAAGATAAACATTTGGATGAAGCTTTGATGCCTAATTACCTGATCGTACAGATAGTTAAAGACCATTCTTAACCAGTAAAATCATTATTACCTTTTTAAAAAGAAGAGTTTGTATTTCTAAAGAGATGCGTCGGTACCTTTATTAATTCTCACCACTTGTTTTGAGCCGGATGAGATTATCAACTTTTGTTAATCGAAAAATCATACATTGTTTAATCTAAAAACCGTACAACGTATCGTCTCAACTTTCTTTCAGATATGACTATTCTCTTTATGTACTCGCTCTTTTGTTGTTAACAAGTCACCCATTCAAAGTTCAAGCTCTCTCCACTCAAAAACCATTCTCCTCTATCCCATTAGTGATGTTAGCTAACGCTCGCTTGCTTCACTCAAAAACCCTTCGCTTTCGATTGAACCGTTCTCCACTCCACTCTCTAAGTACCTACTTCCTCCTTTATTCCCTTCTTAACCTGTGGAGGGTCCGGTGGCGCCCTTGGCCGGTTAATGGATATTGATCCCTTCCTACCATTTGGGGGTGGTTTCTTCTTCATCAATTTGCATGGGTTATTATTATTATGAAACTCAAACAGATTCACTACCTGTTCAACCACCGTCACCACAATCATCATCACCACCGGCGCCGTTGCATTGGGTGCCAACACCAGTAGCCTCTCAATATAAGTCGTCGTCGTCGTTGACCGAAACCGCAAAGCACTCATTTATTATCTTATGCGCTCTCCTCTTTCTTATTTTCCTCCTCATCATCGCCCGCCACCACCCATTTCACCACCACCACGAATCTGCACAGCTAAAACATCCATCATCAAACTTCATCTCTACTGCGATCCGATCAACCCGAGTCCTTCAACCCGGAAAAGCCCAGAAACATTTTCTCAGATCGTCTTACGCCCATGGGACAGAGTTTGAAGTGGAAACCCATGAAGTTCCCAGTGGCCCCAATCCGATATCGAATTAGGGTTTGAGGTGGCAACCCATGAAGTTCCCATGAAACTGTACTATTTTATATGTTTCTGTGAGCATTGATCTTTCTTGTGGTTTATAATATTGTCTGCTTCATCTTTCTCCCGGGGTGTCATTTGTTGGATCTGGTAATGTATACTCAAGACACCAGCTATAATTATTGTATGAGTTTTACATTTTTTTTTTTTGATATGTTTGTATGAGTTTTAGATGATTATCGAATTATGCATATGATATGAATGAGTAATGATAGTGCTGAATTTGAAGTTGATGCTATCTGATGATCATTATCCTATGGTCTCTGGTCTAGTCAAAAGTGCAGCTAGCACTCTTGGGTCTTTAGTTTCTAGCCTTTAAAAAGAAGTCGCGAAGAGAGCAAAAAGAAGAGAAAGTAGAAGAATGGCAGATAGATGGAAATGGAATCTGAGGAAGAAAAGATGTAGTGGACAAGAGAGGAGGAGTGTTTTTTTAACAGTGCTGTGCTGTCAGATCTGAGCATAGTGTAGCTTTTTTTTTTGAGTGTTAGAGAAAGTGTTATCTTGTAGCGCGCTCTGAGATTTTGCCTCCTCCTTCAAGTACATAAGCTATTTCATTATTTTCAATCTAAGAACAAAACAAAAGCTGAAAAAGTCTTTGAGATATGAAAGCATTAAAGACAAAGAAAGCAAATCTAGCTATTCAGATATATAGAGGTATATATATATGATGTCAAATCAATCTCTTTCATATTTTGTTGATATGTATTATAATCTGATGAACGCAATCTCATATCATCTACTATTTTTTTTTTACTTCAAAAGTCATGATCATAATTCAACCTCCGCCATGATTGGATAATTATTTGAATGTTCATCAAACACACACGGATTATTTTCATTCTGCAGTCTTCATGACGTGTCAAGCAGTGTATAATTTTCCAATCATGTGATTTATCATTGTGTTTTATTCAAATACATAATAGGCATGGTACAATAAAGATAAAATTCGATACAACACAAAAGGTATACAATATGTCTCTGGTTATATATTAGCTAGCTAACTATATATATGTAATCTACGTTTCTTGCAGAAATCAGATATTGCTGAACTGAACCCCATCATCCACATATCTCATTGTTTTCCCTTTTATTAGTGGAAAATCTTTTTGTGAAGATTGTTTATGGGATATATGATCGATGGTGATGGATAAAAAGAGATAAGAAACAAAGTCTGCATGCACGTCTTGCGATATTTTTTGTTTGCTTTTCTCTTCTCCGTTTCTCCCGTTTATTTCCACTATCGTATCAAATATATATCATGAATCAGCAACCTTTATATGCGTAGAAATTAGACAGATGCTGAAGTTCTTGTGGAAGAAACATTTGTCGTTAGTGTTGTGCTTAACTGATTTATCAAGAAATACTTCTTATAAACGAATAATGTCGCAAAGTGGCATCAACTATGGAAAATCTAATACTTCTTTTTAAAATGTAAACATAATTAATAATCACAATAGCAAGAGCCCTCACATGCCGGCTGCCACCATGCATCGGGACAAAAAATAAACTATAGTATATATACCGAAAGATACATTGATTATCCACTAAAGTTGGTACACATCATCCTATATACAGCCTGGCTCATTGCCCTTTATTTCCTTCTTCGAGGGCTGGGGCAAACCTAAAATTAAATTTAAGTGGGGAATAGACAAAATTACATATAATTATGGGATGTATTGTAAATATTATTTGACTTTCTTTTGCTCCCCATTGGCGCCACCCATTTTGTGGGGGATAGATAGAGGTACTAAGGAAAAAACCTATGAAATAACCCCCTTTTGCAAAATAAATCCATCTATTAGTCTCTTTTCAAAACTAATTCCTAAAATAACATTTACGAAGAGATGATTTCATCAATTACCAAAGTTCAATGGTCTTTTGATCCAACTTAGCGTCCGAGTCTGTTGCCGACGATTGCATCCTAGACCTCAGCCAACTCAGCGTCCGAGTCTGTTGCAAACAAATAAAACAAAAATCATTTCTTGAAGAAACAACTTGTGAAATCATCTTCCCAATAAACGATTCTGGATTGATAAACCTAGCGCCTATGTCTAGTCAATTTCACGAGTTCTTATTCACTCTCGACGCTTTCTCCTTCTTGTCTTTACTCATTTCACTTCGCCCCCAAATACAGAACACCGGCCTCCATCTTCTTCTCTCTTCTATATGCAATTACCAATCGTCGGAGATATTGCAGCCACCGAAGAAGTGCGCCGCCGCCCACCAGTCGCCGCCAAACGTTCGTTAGCACACCTACACTGTTCTCTAAGGTAATCTCTAACCATAGAATAGTTAGGGATTGTTATGACTTTATGAATTAGTGATGTATTATGTGTTGATATTGTTGATTGAGAAAGTAAGAGAAAAATTAATTAGCTCTTGTAAAGTTTGATTTGTAGATATAACTAAATATATATTGATTATTTTTAGTGTTTTGTGAAGTTATAGTATGAATTGATTATTTGAAATGTTTTGTGAAGTTATAGTATTAAATGATTATTTGAAATTTTTTGTGAAATTATAGTATTAATTGATTATTTTTAGTGTTTTGTTTGGATAATATTGTTTGGGTAATGATATATTGTGCATATTATTTATTTATGTTGGAATAATATTGTTTGGACATTACACTTTTGGTGGTATAAACTCCCGCTAATTAACTGTTTGATACCGATCAAATGCTTGGGATATTAGATTAAATCTGTAATGGTCCAATGGTGTTTTCAAATAGGTGTATATGGATGATTGCATCTAATTTTTATGTCATATCAATGGTGATACTGTGCACAAGGTAAATGGAGCAGATTACGATGGTGGGAAGAAGAAGATCGTGTTAGTACATGTCGAACATCAATTATGAGCAACTTATTGTTGAGATTGGTCGTCGTTTTGGTATCAACATGTGCACCCATGAAGTGAAAGTTTCACACAAAATGGATCAGTTAGTGAATGACAGTTGTATGACATGGATAGTGATACCAATTAAGGATGATGATTATTTGAAAAGTGTCATGCTCTATAGTCAAGGTGGAGGGCCTCAAGTAGTGTGTTATAAGTTGTATGTTGAAGTACAAGAAATATCACATAAGCCCCACCCTGCTCCAATCTTTCCCACCTCTTCATCTTATCAACCCCAAACCTGATATAGTCTCACACCACTTGAAAACCAACCTCATTTATCTCATCAGCTTCTCAATACCAAACACAAATTATATTTTCATCTTATCCACCCCAAAAACGTATCAATGCTTCTTCTCTTCATCTCACTACACACACTCAAAACTATGTGTCGCTATACTCATTACCCGTGGAATATCAGCACCAAGATGAAGTTGGTAAAGAAGATAAGGTGGGCCAATATGATGATGACAATGATGTGCGCGAAGGTTTCGAGGAAGATAATATAGTGGGGTTTGGTGGTGGTTCATATAATTATATATGTTTCGAATGATGTGGTCAATACCACCACTGGGGGCGATGAGACTTCCCTTGTTCATCCATACCCGTTCTACAACTCTGGTGGTAGTGGTATTATGGGGTGGGAAGAAGAACAATAATTTGAACCAGGAGATTGGAGCTACGGTGATGAATTTAAGAAGGGTATGTAATTCCGGACTAAAGATGCACTAACACATGCAATGAAGAGACACCATATTATTTATCATCGATCATTTGTGGTAAACCGGTCAACCACAAAGTTGTAGGACATTTATTTCCAAGTTGAAAATGAGTGTCAATGGAGATTGTGTGCAGCGATAATGAAAAAGCACCCAAGTGCCTTCATTATTATTGTTGTTGAAGGCCCACATACATGTCTCAACTCCATCTTGAGCCAAGATCATCCATATCTTGATTTGAGATTCATGGCTTGCATATTCGTAAAATATGTCAAAGAAAATCACATACATCAGAGTTGGTGATCTTCACATAGTGATTGCTGATTAGTTCCAGTATTGTGTGAAGAGGAAAAGGGTTTAGGCAGCAAAGGTTAGGGCGATTGAGATGGTGTACGGTGACTGGGATGACTCATACAGCGTGTTGCCTCACTTATTGCATGTCATTCAGCATGCCAACCAAGGCACAAAGGTTGAAATCGAGTGGCACAAGACTAAGCTATCTGGTTACGCCATTTTCAAGAGAGTATTCTGGGAATTTGGACCTTGCATTGAAGCATTCAAACATTACAGACATGTGATATGTATTGATGGCACATTCTTGTATGGGAAGTACAAACACATACTTCTCGTCGCATGTGCAAGTGACGCTAAGAAACATGTAGTGCCCCTCGCATTTACACTAGTTGATGAGGATTCCTAAGCCACATGGTCTTGGTTCCTCTATTCCCTAAGGGTGCATGTTATATATGCTTGGGAGGACAGAGTTCCTATGTGTTTGATATCTGATTGGCATGTTGGGGTCCTCGTTGTAGTGGATCGATCAAACAGTGTATGACAACCACCAAATGTGCACTGAAGATATTGTGTGTGCCACATAGTGAGCAATTTCAACAAGGTAGAAAGAAGTGCAGCACTGGAGAGGATGGCCACAAGAGTAACCCTAGTGTCACAGCCCTATGATTTCTTTGATGGTATACCAATAGACCGGTGGACATTCACGTATGATGATGGGCATCGGTTTGGCATGATGACTACAAACTTGAGTGAGAGTTATAATGTGGTCTTACTTGGTGCCGGAAACCTGCTTGTTGCTGCATTGGTAGTAAAATTTTTATAAGTATGTTAAATACTAAAACACCAGAAGGGGTCAAGCAGCTGCAGCGCTTGCTTAGGCGATGAAGAAACTGCACCGATGGAGACAATCAAGTAACACTCAGAGTGTTACGAGATTCGATGGGCCTAAGAAGTTGTTCGAGATCACCACTACATCAAGAGTGACAGCTTATGGGTTCAAGGGTGGCAACCGACACACCGTGAAGCTGAGATGGTCATTATACTTGCCAAAAAATGACAAACTTTCAGAATTCCATGCTCACACTTGTGTGCAGCCGCTGCTTTCATACATATGGACAACACCACTCTGATGGGACTGTGGTACTCTTGGAAGAAGCAACTCAGTATGTACAACAGACTCTTCGTCCCATTTGGTGACCAACATTCTTGGCCTCTATCAAATTGTCCTATCATGCTTCCTAATCCATCTCGTGTGTAAGGAAAGGAAAGACCTTGGTCCACTTGTATTTGTAATGAGATGGATTTGAAGGAGCCAAAGAAGAAGACTAGATGAACCAAGTGCGAGCAAGAGAGGTATAATAAGAGAAGATTCCTAATAAGAATGTTGCTTCAACTTCAAATTGTGAACGTTGATTTGTAGTGTTATTTGCTTAATTGTAACTGCAATGAACTTATTTTCTTTTGATTAGTGTTGTAGTTGGATTTATTTGTGAAAGTTGGATATTGATATTTTCTTTGAGAATTAAGACGATGATTGTTCTCGTTCAAAAGTTGCATGTGTTTTTTTGTTTAATTGGAATACTTAATATTTAAACACTTGTTATTAAATATTCAGCTACATATGGATCTCAGTCCACCGTCAGGCTCTATTCATAGACATCAGCGTAGCCATAGATCCACGCTTGTGTGGAATGGTAATGAGTAAGGTACTACATTATTGTCGGTTCGAAGAGCATACACCATGGCACGCATGTTCCTTTTGACGACAAAATGCAGCCCTATTTTGAGGCGTCAGGATTCTACGATGTTGCCAGTATTGCGTTCATCTCGCTGGATTGGCATTTCATTACCACACTAGTAGAGAGATGGCGTAGAGATAGACATAGCATTGTTGTCTAGGTTGCCTATAATCGGACAGGAAGTGATTGGTAATACACATAGAGATTGGGGAGCATTGTGTGGTATCTTCTTGGAGCTCGACCCGTAGATCTTGGACATCAGCTGCCCCATGATGCAGTTGAGGTGACAGTGGTGAGGCACACTAGAGCGTACACACTCATGTTGCTCAGTGGCACCATATTTGTTGATCGATCTGGCAACCAGGTGCATTTAATGTGCTTGCAGCTACTAGGGGACTTTGAGGTGGCTGGTCAATATAGCTAGGGGTCTGCTTGTCTCACCTGGTTATACAGGCAGTTGTGCTTGGTGTCTGATGTTGAAGACAGTGGTATTGCTGGCGCATTGGTGATCTACATATATGGGCATGGGAGAGTTTTCCTTACATTGCTCTTGTCTGTCGCCCCACCCGTCTCGCGCATCCACCTACATCTCCTCCGCTTGCTGCTCGTTGGAATGGTGGGTTTGATGTGACCAGTCACTCTATGCATGTCCTCATACACTACAAAGAGACATTTGACAGACAGACTCTACATCAGGTTAATGTTTATCTCTTTAAAGTGTTATTTGTACTCACAAGCTTTTATTAACATAGTGCCTTGCTGATGAAACGAGAGTGAATGGCTTTTCACTTGTACTGTGTTTTCTTCTTTCAGATTGTCTGGCAGCCATATACGAAGGATATGATCAATCCTTACTTGTGTATTTCTTGGCTGGTCGTCCCATTACATGATCCTGTGTGCCTCTTATATGTTTTCATATAACCGAGTGGCATCTCCCTGATCGTGCGATGCGCCAGTTTGGCGGGATCCAGTTATCACCGGCTGATCCCAACATAGAGAGGAAGGATCCAATGATAGACCTCTACAACATAGACCTGAGAGCCTGGACGGATTAGAACTGGGCCACTCACCATTCAAACTACATCGTCATGTGGAACTAATACACACAAAGGGTCCTTGAGAATTAGAAGAATGATGTTGGTGACACATACGATGTGTGTTTTGGTCGCAACACAAGGAGGTGCATTAGGCACACCGGAGCTTTGTTGGGGTACATGGTAAGTAGACGTTACTTTATTTATTTTATCATGTGATAAATTGTTGTGTAGATGAGACCACAGACGAGGTCATCAGCATGCTTGAGGTGATGCAAGCCGATGACGCTCTTTCCAGACTACAGGTGATGAGGGACGAGTACAATACCATGCACTACGTCTTCCCACGACCACAACAGGACCCTGGAAACGTCCCTGCCGATAAAGCTGTTGACATGAACCGGAGGCACAAAATAAAGGTGGAAGACAAGGGTGTGGTCGTCGTGCACGTGGTCAAGGAAGAGGAAGAGAACGTGCATGTGGTCGAGCTGTTGATCCAGAAGGATGATGCATTCGGCATCACCGGAAGCATTCCCATATCTAAGGTCGACAATGATTCTACGATGTAGGTTGACATCACTAGGTTTGCTTACTATGGGAGCAGCTCAAACATTCACGGAGCATCATCATCCGGTGTTGGATCGCATGGATGTCGATTACTTAACGTGTGTGGAAAACTTTAGATTTCGTTCCACATCTACCCCAATATCCCCCTTAGGGATAGAGATCCTCACCATTATCATGACATAGGGGATCTTAGTGGTCATGCACTTGATCCTAGTCTCCCGTCAGCGGTTGAGAATGTTACACCTAGTGGGCCTAAGACTTATGTTCTACAATGGCCCAAGGAGGTAGACCAACAACAACTCGTGAGTGATTAGCGAAACATTGAGTTCCTTTTTTGAATGTGCAATAAATAACCTGATTTTCTTCCATCATGTTACAACTAGAGTTAAATATTGTAAAGCTATCATTTATGTATTCCATCTTGTAAACAATTACCATTGGTGTATATTTCAATTATTTATTTCATTTTATATTATGTGTATGTTGAAGTTATGGAATATTGACAGGTTCTGAGCATAATGATTGTGTTGAAGTTTGGAAATACGTACAGATTTTGAGTAAAAGGAGTGTTTTGAAGTTAATAAATATTGACAAGTTGTGTTTTGCTAGAAAAATGGTGCTCCAGCTCTGAGAAATATTTCTGAAGTGTTTTGAGCAACTAAAATCATCTCTTGGGAAGATGATCTCACAAGAAATCGTCCTCTGAAGAGACGATTTCTTGAGTTATAGGTGCATGGTTGGTTAACAAAGAAATCGTCTCTTGGGAAGACGATCTCACAAGTTCTCTTCACAAGATGATTTATGTCTTATTTGTCAGTCATTGACTCGGACACTGAGTTGACGTTTGTCTAAGGTGAAATCGTCTCTTCAAGAGGCTATTTCAACTTTGGTAATTAACGAAATCGTCTCTTCAATAGACAGGAGTATTATTTCAGGAATTAGATTTTGGAAAGAGGCTAATAGCCAGATTTATTTTACAGAAAGAGGTCATTTCAGATTTTTTTTCCTGAGGTAGTGATGAGCAGCTCTTAGCATGTACACCCGGTTTCATGGAACATGGCCCCAGTTTTAGGAGACCCCAATTTTGTATGGATCTTATATTTTTTGATAAATAAAGTCAATTATGTTATAGTTTACACCACTTAATATTGACAATATATTATATTCATATAATTTTTTATTTTTTTATATATATATTAATGGTCTAATATTGATATTGACACATTACCCTCAAAATAGATAAGATGCCCCTCAAGGTACCGAGGGAGGCTCTAGAGTAAGCACCATGCTACTTACCAATCAAATGTCCCAAAATAGTTATATTTTTCTTATTATGTTATCAAATTTTGATGTGACTATCAGACATCTATTTACAAGTTGACCCCTAATTATTTTGATGTCTGACACATAAAAAAATATTACATGTAAAGATCAAACAACAGCCTATTGTTAGCAGTAAGAAGTTGAAGTCAAGCAGCTATTGATAGGGTAATCACGAATCACGAGCATAATAATGTACACAAAGAGAGATTTCTATAGAAGATAAAGTCATAAAACATAAAAGGTAGGGAGAAAAAACTAATCTACACATTGCAACACACACGAGCTAATTCAAAACTACCAAAGATCTAATGTTTTTTTCTCCCTTCGGCGGGAGCCTTTCTCTCCTTCGGTGAGAGTTTTTGTCTCTTTCTTAGGGATGGCAATGGTTCGCGGGTACCCATTTCACCCGGTCACCCGACCCGCTAAACCGGATGAAAAACCCGCAATAAACGGGTGCGGGTCGGGTGACGGGTGAAATGATTGCGGGTGCGGGTCGGGTGACGGGTGAACATTTTTCACCCATCACCCAGCCCGTTCACCCGACCCTTCACCCGCATAAATATAATAATATATATATATTATTATATTAAGTGTATACTACTCTTCATTCTCCTTCACCAAGGTAATTTCGCAACCCTAAACAGTGAACAAGGAATATTCATGCTCTGTGCGACTGCCCATTTCTTCATTGTCATCCTCCGTAATTTCGCAACCAACATACATGCCCGGCGCAATTTTTAATTCTCGTCACTGAAGCTAATTTGGCAACCCTAATTGACGAACATGGAACATAGATGCTCTGCGCTTCTATTTTCTTTCTTCACTGAATGTAATTTTGCAACCTAACCGTGAACATGGAACATACTGTTATGCGCCTGTGTTTTCTCTCTTCACTCTCGGTAATTTTGCAACCTTAACTGGAGAACAAGAAACTTACATGCTCTACGAAGTTTTTCATTCTCTTCACTGAAGCCTGAAGGTAATTTCACAACCCTAACCGACAAACATGGAACATACATGCTCTGCGCCTCAATTTTCTCTCGTCACTCATGGTAATTTTGCAACCCTAACTTTCGAACATGGAATGTACATGGTCTGCACAATTTTATTCTCTTCTCTAAAGGTAATTTGGCAACCCTAACCAGCGAATATGGAAAATACGTGCTCTGCGCCTCTATTTTCTCTCTTCGCTCACATTAATTTTGCAAACCTAACTGGCGTCGAACAAGGAACAAGGAAAAACAAACGGATAAACGGGTTCACCGTTTCACCCGCGGGTGATGGGTTGAAAGGGTGACGGGTGATACATAACGGGTGACGGGTCGGATACGGTGGAGCAGATGAAGTCGGGTGATGGGTGCGGGTGATGGTCCACCTGACCCAAACCCGACCCATTGCCATCCCTACTCTTTCCTTGATCATTTTTTTTTCTGCCTTTTTTTTCTTGCCTTGTCATGGTTGTCTTTTGTGATGGGCCACCTTTGTTTGTCTTTTTGTCTCCTCACCTTGGTCGGTCTGTGATCTAATAAACACCCCAAAGAATATAGACGATGTTGTCTCTTACCCTAGTTTTGCAATGATACATCTTTTGCTTTTGAATAAAGTATCGGTAGTTATTAGTACCTACAAGCAGTACCGTTTCACTGACGAGGCCTTTTGGCCCGTCGAAGATTTTGGAGGAACCAACATCCCTCTCTTTGAACTTTGTAGGTGGGCTTTCATTTCAGTCAAACTCAACATGTGCCGCAACTCAACAGCAACAGACTCATGGTGGTCGACTTGTTTAGCCCACAACTTCACTTTTCCCTAGTCCTGTTCACCATGTTCATTTTTCTCCCGGAACCAGCTTATGGAGGTATGCTTCTCTGGCGAAGAGTGTACTACTCTCATGAAAGATGATGATGGTCGCAGCACCTTACTTTGCGGTTGGCTTCTGCTCTCGTGCCGGCCTCACCACAAAATGTTTGCTTCTGTTTCCTTGTGATTAATGCAGCGACTGTTCATCACGTTGGTTATATTGGGTGCATCTTGGTCAACTTGGTGGCTCTTTCCAGTTAGATTGTGCTAAGTGGAAGCTTGTGGCTAGGAAGTGCATCAGCCAATAAAAGCGCTCACGACTGGTGAACCACCAGTCTATCACCGTCTCCTCTTGCCTGTGATGCCTTAGTGTATCGCAGATGATTTCATTTGCCTATAGCGGAGGACGGTCGTTGCATTCTCCTTAGCCTCGTCATGTACTTGTCGTTGGATTATTTGAACAAGTGGCAGACAGTGGTAGTGATATGTGGTCAACCCCAAGGATTTTTGGGTCCCTTAATAGAACTGGGGCGCAACAGAGCAGAAATGCTTACAGTGCATTAATGGGACATGATGATACTCATTTTCCAACAGTGTGCAGGGGATAGCCTTCTTTCCACAATTGACTGTTTGAAGAGGTTAACCATCATCTTCTAGTTGGTTGACTGTTTTGTTAAATTGTGGGACGGTGGCCCAATTTGATTCGTTCTTTGGCGTGGAATTTATGTACTCATGATAACAGAAAAGATTAATGTTTCAAAAACTAGCAAAGATCTAGATGGAGACTTCCGATTCCAAGCTGTCGTGCAAATCTCAATCACGCAAAACTGGTGATGGGTCTACGGATCATCGTCATAAGGTGCTTCAGGCTCCGAACATCTGGGAATCAACACGAGTGGTTTCCCATTCTTTTTTAGTCCAGCAATCTTGGATGCATAACCAGAGTTGCAAAGATTTGGATTCCCGTTCAAATGTAGACAATGAAGTTTACCTGACCCGTTTCAAGCATCGATACGTTACTCAGGCCTAGGTTCAGCATTATAGCTATATAATCAGATGAACAAATAAAGAGTTTACCTCTGTTCTCAGTGGCCTTGTATATGATCTCCATGGATTCTGAAGGCATTAAGTTGTATGCTGCAGTAACAGAAACCATTTCGGGAGCCTGATCAAGGAGTTTCACAATGAACCTGGCAGCCTGATACCCACCACGATTTTGGCTGGAAAATATCGTTCTGCAGTCAGATACTAACCACAAACAAGAACCTATATGTTCCAACATTTGTAGAAGATTATGGATATTATTCAGACCTTATGTCAATGCATACTAGAGTGGCTGCCTCTTGTGGCATCTGTTTCCCTAGCATCTCGAATCCAGATGGACCCAAATCAACATCTGCAATATATAGTCGCCGTATACTTGTACCCAGAAACTTCCCCAGTGGCATTGCGATTTTACTGGGACAGACAGGTGGTATCAAAGTGGATACTATATCATGCAATAGGCTGCATGACTTCACAATAAAAATACTATATTTCATTTTACATGGTTGGGAAGTCAGGACCCAAAAGAACAGCAAATAAAAAATCCAAGCAACACCCTTACGGCACCCTAGGCCATGTGCCTATAATTATCAAAAAAAAAAAAATCAAGCAACAAAGCACCTTAAACTTCAAGCAACGTGAATTTCTGATAAAAGGATATGCTACGATATTATCCATGACCCTAAACGTTTGCTTTGCAAGTCTGCTATGGTAGAAATCTGGCTGACCTCTTCTCTGACTCTATCAGTGCGATTTAGGTATGAAACAAGGCTTGATAACTGAAAGAATGGGCCGTTAGCAAGTCTGCTATGGTAAAAGCTGGTCACTCCCTTTTGCAGTATCTAAATCAAAATATTTGTAAACTAAGAAACCCACCTAATTGGAGAATTAGACCTCAGAAAGTCGAACTTTATGAGAGAGAATAAAGCTAATTGTTATTGGTTTGAAAGTCACCCTTGTCCACAAATGGGATGATATAGAGTTATATCAGTTTTCAGTTGAGAAATTTCACACTTTTATGGTTCAAAATTCCACACTATTGAGTAAGAATAAAGCTTATTATAATTGGTTTGAAGTTCACCCTTCTAATTTGAATGTCTCAGTTTCTGCTTTGCCCCAAGACAGCCATTTAAGACGGCAATCTACTTAGAAGCAAGTTTGAGGATGAACGTAAGCCATTCTGCTAGATACTTCCAACGTTTACTATGAGAAGGCAAAAGGAATTCACAAAATAATAAACATAATTACCTCCCAAGGTGATTATCGGCAAGTGAAAGATCTTCAACTGGATAATTACACTGCATCAAAGCTTCTAGCAGCTCTGTGGCTCCTTCAAGGGTAAGCTTGCAGTTTTTGAACTTTAGGTCATTTAACGTAGTACGTTCAGGGACAGGATTCTTCGAGAATATTGGAAGTAAAGTCCTGAAAATTGTTAGTAAAGCACTCTCAATGAAGTCAATCTTGTTCATGAAAGGTCAGCGAATAGAATAACAATATGCACCTGAGTCCCTCGTCTCCTACTGGGTTGTCGCTCAAATCCAGAGATTTCAACTTCGGCATACACAAAACAGCAGATTTAAGATCTACCATGTCCTCCTTGGACAGATCATTGCCCCTGAAATGGTTCACATCAGATCATGAATTCCTTGGAAAACTAATCCATGTAGATATTTCTAGAAAAGGGCAGAAGGGAAAGGAAATGAGTTCTGGCACAATGCAGAATCCATCGGAATCTAACATCACTGTTTTCTACATCTCATCATGCTGCGGCAACTCATACCTTAGGTTAAGCACACACAATGATTGCATTGGTGATGTCCCTACTCCTATGTTTGATGGGGTTGGATTTGTAGGTTCAAAGCGAAGCCAACCTGAGGTCTATTAAATAGTTATCAAGTCGCAAGGGTGTACAAGCAGAAAAAAATAAGAGTGAAAAAGACATGAGCATCAGAAGAGGGTGATGAAGTTGCTCACCTGATTTTTTAATGAGTCAAGGGAGCAAGAAGATAGAGATCCATGCAGTGTCCTTAAGATGGATTTTGCAAAGTCTCGTTCGATTTGGTTGTCACAAAAGCTTAAACTCTTTATTGATCTGAAACAACATGCAGAAAGAAAGACCCCCAGACAATATACATAAAACAGGAAAGAAAGCAAAATGTCATGCAGAAGTTGAGCTTCAAAAACAACTTGTAATTGATACAGCACTCCTAGCCTTCAACCCAAAGAGACCTAAGAAAAAGTCGGTTACCTTGCGGATGATATAAGTTTTATATGACTAATGGGTGAAAACATCATGCTTGTGTTTGAAGATAGCTTTGATGCTCTAATAGTAAGGCTCTTCAGCCTATGACTATATTCAGTGTTTGAGAGCAAAGCACGGCAAATTGCATCCATTGAAACTGTAGAAAGCTTGCAATTGATAAGTTCCAGTGATGTAACTGTACCAGCATTCTGGCCCAAGATTCTGCATAAAGCACCAACCTGAGAGCAAAGCAACTAGAATATAAACGCTTGGCTTTATCATCAAGGAAATGAAATTAAGACTGGCGTGAGCAGTTGGCCCATCACATTTTATAGACGCTAACCATTATCAATTTGAGTTGCAACTAAACGAGCATAATATTGATCTTTGAGTTCTATAGGCCAAGCAGAACTCAGTGCATTACCTAACATCAATAGATATTTCCATCTAAGTGTACCCAGTGTCCTAACTTGTACCGCAATCCTATTGAGTTTCAGGGTGCCAAAAAAACAGGTTTCAGGTTTGGCTGCACATTTTTTTATAATTTGTGGCACAAGATCTGTACTAACGAACCTCGAATACAGACTCCAAAAGCCTTTCTGCCTTGCTAAAACCTTATCAGGTAAACCTCGTTGAGATAACTCTGATAAGGGAAAAGGGCGCAGTCATTGGCAGAGACAAAATACACAAGAGACCCCAACCAAGCAATTCCAAATCCTAGCAATCAAACAAAAACGACATTGCCACACCAAACGAAAAAAACACAGAAGCAACCCAAAAACATTAAAACTCCAACCACACAACAACGCTAAAGCAAGGCCCATCCCAAAGGGTTAACCCCCAAGCAAAATCACTAAAACAGCCACCCGCGACAAGACTCATCTCTACAATCGCCACAGTCACCTTGACAATCCAAGCATTCCGAGGAAACCAGGCGCCTCAACACCGAATTTTCACTGGAGACCAGCCTTACCACCCTCATCACCGTACTAAATATAACCTCTCAAAGCCACACACTTCTGCAAATGAAAACACCTAAGGTATGAGGTCTATCACCCCTGCTAACCTCCCGAATTCACCATTACTACTGGACCACACTTGGCCATCTACATAGAGGACCCCCAGGATTCTAATTTTTTTCTTTAGTACGAGACATTCTAACCTCCCACACCTTGAATACTTGAGTTCGAATATCCTACCCTCATCCTTATCACTATACCTCTGGCTCTTCCCTGGAGTCTTCGCAAGATGAGGCGAGTCACCCTTCTCATCACCAGTTGAATTTCTATCAACCCACCTACATCAATTTCAACCTCTCAATAACAACAAAGCTTCCATCAAGTGTAGTCAACACATGCCCCTGCCTATTTGGGCGACCAACCCTCCTAATCTTTCCACATACTCCACCGGATTGCACATGAGACCTGAAATCTTCTTGGGCTGACCCGACCCCAACCCAAAACCTAGTTGTGTTATGATTCTTCAACCTGAAGATGAGATAACCCCAACTGACACAGCAAGAACGTGACTCACATGCCCAAAAAATAGAATCCTGGGACAACATGAACGCGACCCATTCTCAACCTGGCATAAGGCAAAATAGGGGTTTTCCCTTAAGTGCTAAGTTCTATTACACAATATAAGATAACATAGCACTATAATTTCAACCGAACGTAATGTACCTTTTCCGCTAACACAATCTGAGCTTATTTATGTGTCATTTTCAAGTAGTGTTACAGCTTTAAACCAATGGCTATTATTAAAGTATACATAAGCAAGACTAGTATTCCGACTGATGCATACTCAAAAAGTCAGAGAACGAGAAAAATAAAAGCCACCTGAGATTCATTATTAATTCTTCTAAGCGCTAAGCCTTCCAACTTGCTGTTCTTCAAAAGCTTCTGAAACATTATCAAATATAAGCTGTAAGCATAATGTAATGATCTAGCAAGCCTTTGTGTTTCCATGGAAAATTTCGAAGAGAAGTTTGTGCTAGAAATGAAAGGAAATAGAACAAAGACAGAAAAAACAAAAATAAATCGCGCCACTACTTGGTGCTCCAAGATGAATTTCACAGGCAAGGAAGCCATGGTGTAGAGTCACCAAAAGTACCATGTAGGCATTATATGTGCTTTCAATATACTATGAGGTACATAGATTTGAACTTTCAGAAAGTGAGAGCAAACTATGTTCAGTCACAACTAATTAAAGATCCTCAAGAACTAGTTATTTTGGAAACTTTTGCACTTTCCAGAAGTAGCATATAAGGTGATCAATAAATGAGTGACATCAACCGAGAAGGAGGAGATAAGTGAGATCATCATAGTTGTTAATCCATGGGGGTCATAATGGGGCCTTCAGGGAAGGCAAGACAATGCTGCTCTATCTTCTACAAGGAAGACTAACCTCTAAAACTCAATTTTTTAATGAACCCTTGATCTCAAGCTCCCTGAGTACAGATATAGCATATAAGAACCATCCCCATAATTTGGACGTTGTTATCCTAGAGAGTCTAACCTAAACTTGCTCCCACACAGATTGAATATGCATGTTCCAGATCAAGAAAATCAACACTAAATAGAGAACAAAAGATGCGACTGATGTGACTGATTTCCAGCATTTTAAGTTGATAAAGTTTCCCTCATTAATTTTAAAGTTAACTTACACATAGTTCTTCAGTGCAGAGCACATTTTGAAATCTCAGATATCTGCACAGAGAAAAATATTCAGAAACTACACTAGAGCACTGACATTATCAATGAGACGGAGATGCAGTGAGAATGTAATCAAACAACTTGGTGCTCTTCCTTGTACAAGTCATAATACTCAGAAAGCTTTGAACAGCTTCTAGTCGCCTAAAAGGAAATCCCAATATTAACAATTCTTTATGACAGAGGTTAGCACAAAAAGACCTCAAAGAATCTAAAGTTTGTAATTATTTTCATAGGCTTTTTATACTCCCTCCTATTCTCAATAGATGATTTTCTAGGTGTTGTTATTTTTCTCAAAAAATATAAGATGTTTTGATCCTTTCTACCACTTAATTTCCACATTTACCCCTTACTTTTCTCCTCACACTCACAACTCTCCTATTCCCCATAGAAAAGTAAAGGTAAAAAAGTCCAAAAATTGTCTTCTTAATTTCCGTGTGTTGTGATAGAAAATCATCTATTAAGAACGGGAGGTAGTAGTAGTTTAAGATGCCGGAGAGCATATAAGATCAGAGCAGATTGTGAATGAAATAATAAGTCAATGATCATAACAAATATTGATTAGTATCTGTCCCCTGTCCACCTATGTCAATGCATATCTCACACACAGAGGAGAAGGTGAAGATTACACTTCCAAATACCTTAAGTTTAGTGTTTACCTAACATACGATCCAAATTGCTCACAGTGCGAGTACAATTTAGAAAAATCACAAGAAGACTCATTTATTTGCCAATCATAGCCCATATCTTTCTTTAACCGATCTGCAAAACCAGCACAACAAACAACATTTGCAAGAATGAGCCAGTGACCAGAGAAGTTTGGAACCTCTCATAAAAAGTAGTTAATTCATGGTACCATATATGGTCAGCACATCGGGATGAATAAACTTCATGGCATGATCTAACACAGGGAAAACCCCCAGTTTCGACATTATTTAACATTTTGATGTCATTCTACGGACTATGTCTTTGGTATCTCAAACTTCAGGACACCCATCCAAAGATACAAGGAAAAGAAAGCACAAATGACAAAGAAGCTTGGCACACAAATAATAACATAATCTTAATCCCCAAGAAAAATATGCAACCATAGCCCTCATAAGAATTCCCAAGTTAGTATTGAGATCTTCAATCTTAAAAACAAAAACATGTGGTCATAAATGAGATAAGAGGGAAGTGAAAACAATATCTTGCCTGGAATTTCAATATCGCCAACAGAATTGTGGAAAGATGGAAGCATTGCTTGCTCAGCAGCTGCATCAAAGCAACTAACATTTGATATAAATAAGAATATGGCAATGTACGTCCAAGTGTCTGAAATATGAAATATTTTTAATCATCGTACTTCTGCAAATGCATTTCCCAATACTTCTGCCTCCAGTCATAATTTGACACTAACTTCTCCATGTCACGTTTTCCAGATAAATCATCACTTTCAAACTGCATAAACATCTCATGCCATCGAGAACTGAACAATTCCATCCATGCCATATTGAACTTCTCACATCTATGATAGAGGAACAGATTTGTTATCTTCTGGCAAGCAAAGGGACGAGAAAAGAAACTAAGCAATGATACTATACTATAATACTTACCTGATTCGCTTTTTCCCATCTACCATGTAAGTGCACTCAAATCTGTTGGCATCTAGGCCCACATCTGACCTATGAAGAATAAGTTAGCAACAGAAAGATCAGATACCAAAAGGTTTGTCTAAATGCCAATGTAATCACGTATTACAGATATGCAGTTCCCAAATCGACCAGAAGGATAACTTACGATAGTCTAGGAAACACACAACTAGTCCAAAACAAAGAGTAACAAACTATTTGCCAAATCAGAAACAGTCCAGGAAACACAAAACAGATCAGAAACGAAAAGCAACAAAACTAGCTGCCAAATCAGATATAGTCTCGGAAAAACACAACTGGGCAGAAACAAAGAGTATCATAACTATTATAAAGAATTAACATGACAATTATTCTGCGTTGCACTACTATGTCCGTGCACACATCATCACCTTCCAGAGTCAACTTAACGAAGAGTTGTAAAAATAAAAAGCTTACATCAATTCACACATATCAGCCAAACTTTAAACACATAAGGTTCTCAAGCAAAGTCGACCAATATCAAACAGAAAAAAGCATGAGTCATCGGGATACACTTACATATAAAGCTGCATTTTGTGAAGGGCAAGAGCAGAGAGACGCTTTAACAAGCAATCAAAGAGCTCGGTAGGAAGTTCACATGCTTCCCTGATCAATATCTCGTCCTCGCCTAAAACCAAACAAGTAAATTAATATAATAGGGCATGGATGCGCGTTATTTAGGATGCACCCCCAAAAAAACTGAGAAAAGAAAAGTATGGTAAGTAGGGTTTAAGTGAGCCAGTAAAATGGCAAGAAAAGATCCACAATACCATGAAGTATTTGAAGCTTCAGAGCATCAAGACAGAGATCGATCAAAGAAGTAGAAGCCTTGGACATCGTTTTTGTGGAGAAGTTAGGTAATTCTCACGAAATGCGTTCAATCTTCAATGTCAAAAACCGAAACCATATAGTATAGGTGACAAAATTTCGCGAGCAGGCTGCCACCCAAATGAGTTGTCTTAATTATAACTCAAAACACCATGTAGCTGTTGAGATTCATTTTCCTAGGGTGATACTTCTCATTGCACAGGATTTTCTGGATGGGCAGACTGGTATGAAATATTTGGAGGTATGAACTTGGAAATTATTAAAGGCTCTTAGGAATCAGGTTTCTATTTCTTGGATAGTGGCGGGGATCTTAACCAAATCATATACAACTGTGAACAATCTGGTGGGAATCCTAGGAAAGAAAACCCGATGAGGCCTAGAAATGGTGGACAAGTGCAACCTGGTGGATGTAGGTTTCTTCGTGGCTAAAGGAACTTTTTCTAATTGCCGGGGGATGGCATAGTAGAGGTGTGAATAGGTTAGGTCTATTGGTGACGTTTCGGGGCAATCGGTTTAAGTTCGCTTTGGTTTAGTTCGGGTTGATTTCAAATCATTCATATAGAAGATAAAGACAAAGCCCAATCGCAATGTTAGTTGATAGAAGAAATGGACAAGGCCCACTCACGTAATGAGCCCAACACTGATAAATAAAGTCTGTCCATTTTATACAATGGGTCCATTTATATTTGTACAGATATTTTGTAAAGCTATACTCTGCGTTTTACCATACCCTACTGTACACTATAAATAGTACAAGAATAGGTCATGTATAGTGCTGATTCCCAATATAGAAAGCATTTACAATCAATCAGTCACCACCATATATTCTATTGTTCTTCTATGGTATCAGAGCTTACGGAGGTCTCTTCTTCATTTTTCTCCACTGGTCCTTGAAGTTTTCCATCAGTTCTTGCAAAATCAAGCATATGAAGGTGAAACTCCCACTTCTCATTCGAGTCAATCCAGCGGTCTTGCAGGCGTCTTCAATACCTCTTCATCTACTTCTTCGTCATCCTCCTCTACCATTTTTGTCTCATCATTTCTCTCTCCCTCCTCAAACTTCATTAAACTCACTACTGAAAATTTTCCTCTGTGGAAGATCCAACTGGAACCTTATCTGCGTGGCCATGGTTTGTTTGGCTGGTTAGATGGAACCAAAGCTAAACCTGCTGAGACAATCAACAACGAACCAAATCTAGATTACATTTCATGGAAACAGACTGATCAATTGATTACGTCTCTGCTAAATGCATCAATGTCCGAATCGGTGCTTACCCAGGTAGTTCTCTCTACCTCTTCTGCTCAAACTTGGAGTAAGATCCAAGAAATTAATGTTTGCAGCAAAGGTAAATTCTAGGATAATGTTGCTTCGGGCTCAACTTATGAGCATTAAGAAGGGGTCTGATAGTGTGACCACCTACTTCAATAAGGCTAGTTCTATTGCAAATCCCTAGCATCTGCTGGCTCTCCTATGTCTGATGGAGATTTTGTAAGCTGTATTATATCTGGCTTACCTCTAGACTATGAATCTGTTAAAACAAATCTTATGCTGCGCACAGAAGCTGTGTCTCCTGATGTTTTATAAAGCCAACTACTTACCTATGAGTCTCACTTAGCCCAGCAGGTTACTGATATAGTGAGCACCACTCAAATGTCTGCTAATGCCACTCAGGCAACCGGTTCTGGTAACAACTCCTACTCTAACAGAGGGAAAGGTTATAGAGGAGGTAGAGGAAACAGCGGAAACTCAAGGGGAGGAAGAGGATCCAACAGAGGAGGCAGAAATAACAGTAATCATCTTTCAGGAAGGGGAGATCCCAGAGTTCAATGTCAAGTGTGCAGCAAGTATGGACATACTGCAGCAGCATGTTATCATAGGTATGATCATGCATATCAGCCAAATTACTCTACTCAGTTTAATGCAAACTATACAGCCACAGACTCATCTTGGTATCCTGATAGTTGTGCCTCAAACCACTTTACTCATGATTTTTCAAATCTAAGCTTGGAAATTCAAGTTTCTAATGCTACTGATGAGGTCAATTTTGGTAATGGAGGGTCTCTTCCAGTCAAGGGACAAGGCACAAGGATATTACCCACTCCTCATGGTTATTTCTCTCTCTCAAACTTACTCTATGTGCCTAATTTGAATAAAAACGTCATTTCAGTGAGGCAATTCTCCTCGGATAATAATGTGATGTTTGAGTTCTATCCTACTTATTTTTTTATTAAGGATTTGGCCACGAGGAGAATTTTGCTCAGAGGAGGACTTAAGCATGGTCTTTACAACTTTTCTGGTGATGGATCACACTCAAGTTCAACAATTTTGTAGGTAAATGTTGCATATAAAACCAACTCTAGTATTTGGCATCAGAGATTAGGTCACCCCTCATCTAGGGTTACAAATCTCACAATCAGTAATTACAATCTTCCTGTTTCCTCTAAGGATTTTAGACAAGTTTATTGTAAGGCTTGCCATATGGGCAAAATGCACTCTCTTCCTCACCCTAAGACTTTTACAGTTTCTAAGAAACCTTTTGATCTCTTGTTTATGGATGTTTGGGGTCCATCTCATACTGTGGCTATAACTGGGAACAAGTACTACCTGTCTATTGTTGATGACAACAGCAAATATATATGGTTTTTTCCTATGGATGCTAAATCTGATGTTGCCCGCATTGTTACTCTACGTCTACTGACTACTTTCTCCATCCTACTACTCTACTACTACTCTTACACTACTCTTTGCTTTCTGAATTTAGTCACAAATTACTCTGCCACTCAAGTTAAGGAAATTCAGGTTGATGGTGGCTCAGAGTTTCTACCTTTAAGAGCAGTTTTTCAGCAGAAGGGAATCTCTCTTAGAATTTTCTGTCCCTACTCACATGAACAGCAAGGGACAGTTGAGTGCAGACACAGATTTATAGTTGAAAAAGGGTTAGCTCTATTAGCTCATGCTTCTCTCCCACTAAAATTCTGGGAACACTCTTTCCTCCCTTCTGATTATCTCATAAACAGAACTCCATCCTCTGTCATTTCCCACAAAACACCTCATGACAAACTCTTTCGTCAATCTCCAGACTACAACAATCTAAGAGTTTTTGGCTGTGAGTGTTGGCCTAACCTTACGCCCTTTAATACTCACAAACTCAGCTTCAGATCTCAGCCTTGTGTTTTTCTGGGCTATGCTCCTAACTACAAGGGCTATCTATGTCTTGATCCTAAAACAGAAAAAATTTACACCTCCAGAGATATTCTCTTTAATGAGGAAAGCTTTCCTTACCACTCTCTCTCCCAATCTGCTCTCTGCTCCCCTCAGCCCAGCTATCACCCCTTTCTTTTTCACCTATCATCCCTTTTTCAGCTCCACGGCACACTGCTCACACTGCCTCGCCATCTACTACACCCACAAATACACCACAAACACCCTAACCTATCATCACCCATTCTTCCTCCACCCCACATAATCCTCCACTACAATTGGATACTCCCATCTCATCACCCTTATCAAGCTCATCTTCTTCTACCTCATCAACTTCTCAAACAGACTCTCTCACTCCCCCTCCTCAACACCCCATGACAACCAGAGCCAAAAACAACATCAGAAAACCTCTAATTAGAACAGATGGCACCATTGTTTGGCCATCTATCCATGCTACAGAATTAATTCCTGATGAGCCTACCTTTAAACAAGCCCTTCAATACCCTCAGTGGAGAGAAGCTATGCTAAAAGAGTTTAAAGCTCTACAGGCCACACACACACTTGGTCTCTTGTTCCTCTACCCCCCAACACAAAAACCCTTGGAGTAAAGTGGGTTCTCAGAACAAAGAAAAACCAAGATGGGACATTGGAAAGAAGGAAAGCACGATTGGTTGCTAGAGGTTATACACAAACCGAGGGGTTAGATTACGCTGAAACCTTCAACCCATTGGTAAAACCATCCACTATAAGACTAGTTCTAGCCATTGCGGTAAGTAAAAAATGGTCTATCAATCAAGTGGACATTGACAATGCATTTCTGCATGGGGATTTATAGGAAAGGATCTACATGGATCAACCACCTAGGTTTGTTCATCCCTACTTGCCTGACTATGTTTGTTTACTGAAGAAGTCAATTTATGGGCTTAAACAAGCCCCTTGGGCTTGGTTTTCAAAACTGAGTGATTCTCTCACTACCATGGGGTTTCATCCATCTAAGGCTGACCCATCTTTATTTATCTACAACTATCAGGGAGACATTCTGTTCATATTGATCTATGTTGATGATATTGTGATAACAGGGTCCTCTTCTATTTTGGTGAAACATTTTATCTCCAAACTCTCCTCCATCTTCCCTGTCAAAAATCTCGGCCCACTACATTTTTTCTTAGGTGTGGAAGTTCACAGGACTAGTTATGGTTTACACCTTAGCCAAAAGTCCTACATTCAAAGCCTACTCCACAAAGCAAACATGCTAAATTCACGGCCAATCACCACACCTTTGAGCACTACCTCCTCTCAAGATTCTACAGATCTATTTGAAAATCCGACCCAGTTTCGTAGCCTTCTGGGAGCACTTCAGTATTTATCCCTCACTCATCCTAATTTAAGTTATTCTGTTAACAAACTCTGCCAAGCAAGGCACTCCCCCACAGTAACACATTGGAAAAATCTAAAGCGCATCCTGCGCTACCTCAAATCTGCACTTGACCTAAATTTTCACATTCCTACAAATTATCCATTTGTCTTACAAGCCTTTTCAGATGCAGACTGGGCTAATGACATAACAGACAGAAAATCTACAACAGGGTTTGACATGTTCTTAGGAAAAACCCTAATCAGTTGGCAATCAAAGAAACAGCCAACAGTCGCTAGGTCCACAACAGAGGCAGAGTATCGTGCTATGGCATATACTACTTGGGAAATTACTTGGCTACAATACCTTATAGGCGAATTAGGGATCTACTTACCTCAATCGCCGGTGTTGTGGTGTGACAATCTAGGCGCCACTTATCTGGCCGCCAACCCAGTCTTTCATGCTAGGGCAAAACATCGGTCTTGACTACCACTTTGTCCGCGAACGAGTGCAAAACAGATCCCTTCGAATCGCCTTCATACATGGGGCTGAGCAGGTCACCGACATCCTAACCAAGCCATTGCCGGCGCCTCGGTTTCTCTCTCTTTGATCCCTGTGTTTACACCCATTAGGATCGTGGGGGCCTACAGAAAACAAAGGCAAAGCCCAGTCGCAATGTCAGTTGATAGAAGAAATGGACAAGGCCCAGTCACGTAATGAGCCCAACACTGATAAATAAAGTCTGTCCATTTTATACAATGGGTCCACTTATACTTATACAGATATTTTGTACAGCTGTACTCTGTGTTTTACCATACCCTACTGTACTCTATAAATAGTACAAGAATAGGTCATGTACAGTGTTGATCCCAATATAGAAGGCATTCACAATCAATCAGCCGCCACTATATATTCTATTGTTCTTCTAGTTTAGTATTTGGTTTGTGTTGGATTCGGTCGGGTGAATTCGGTTTGCTCGGGTAGAGTTTGGTTTGTTGAAATTTTGGGTCAGTTTGGATCGGTTTCGGTGACTTTCGGTTTGGTTGACTTTTGGTTAGGGTGACTTCGGGTCAGGTAATTTTCTATTCGGGTAGCCTCTAGTTTATTCGGTTTTTCGGGTCATGGATCTAATTCGGGTCAATTATTCGGTTAAATTCGGTTGACATTACAAAATCAAGCAACTCAATAATCATGATATGTAAATTTGACTTCAATCAATCTCAACAAGTATGCATGTATATAAAAGATTCATTTAAACTAACAATTATAATTTGCATCATGTTATACTTTAGTAACCAACTCTTAACTTAACATAATTATTGATGTAGCTTTGGATTATTTAGTAGTTTCATTATTATGAGATGAGTACAAATAACGTATGTTTGTGGATAGTTATTAAATTTGTATCAAAGTGTAGTAACTTGGGTTTTCAATATATTAATAATTAGCAAATGGAATTAGTTCATAAGTTTTGATGAGTTTTTTTTACAGTAGTTAAAAACTATTAATGATGAAGAACTATTCAGAAGCGTGAGAATTTTGATACATAGGTAAAAACCTTCAAGTATATTAAACATTTATGCATTTTGCTAATAAGGAAGAATTATTCACAAGATTGGATAGAGGCTTGAAAATTTCTAATTAATAAAAACACCTTAAATATATGAATAATTAATACAAGAATGATACGAAACATTAAAGAATTGGAGTCTAAATATAAAAACATTTTTGGTTCTTATGAATCTATCATTGATAAGTAACGCATTATCATCAACCATCATTAGCTGTGCGATTAATGAAGATGCGTGATAATTAATTACTTTAAAATTTTATAATGCAAAATATTTGTGGTATATTTAAAATAATTGTCTTGTATATAAGTTTGTTAACACTTTTTATACGTATGCCACTTATTTAGTAATGATTAACTGTTTTATTTTTATTGTCTCATATAATTAATGCAATATATTCTTTCGGGTCACAATGGATATATTTATTCAGGTCACACTGGATTTGGTTCGGGTTCGGTTTGGTTGGTTTTCGATTGGTTTCGGTTTGGGTCACTTCGTATTTTGGGTCATCGTCGGGTTATGGGTGACTTCGGTTCGGTTGATTTTGGTTCGGATGACTTTGGTTCGTATGGTTGTGGATTGTGGTTTATTCTCGGTTTTACAATAGTATGGTTCGGTTTGGTTCAGGTTGGTTTATTTTGGATTTCGGGTCATTTTTCAAGTTATAGTTTTCGATTGAGATTCGGAGTCGGATCTTTAGTTTGGTTTTTCAGGTTCGGGTTACTTTTGTCAAGGCCTAGTTGGGTGGAGCGTAACCCGCATGAGCCAACCAAGAAAGCTACTGACTGTGTCTCACACAATGTTGTTTCAGTCGTGACCTCTTTTTTGTCTATAGTGGAAGATTATTTTGATACCTCTGTCAAGAGTTTGCAAACAGATAGAGGGGTGAATTTAAACCCTGCATACCTATTCTAAAAGCAAAAGGAATCTCACGATGTCTCTCGTTCCCCTATTTTCATCAGAAGAATGGTAGTATTGAGGTAAAACACATACATATTGTTGATAAAGGTCTCTCTCTCTCTCTCTCCTTTCCCATGCTCACCTACCCTTACTTTTTTGGGAGAGAACTTTTCACACTGTAGTGTATAAAACCGTACACCCACACCTACTCTTTCTCATAAAACACCTTTTGAGGTTTTGTTTCATCAGATACCTGATTATTCATTTCTCAAAGTTTTTGGCTGCGAGTGCTAGACAAATTTACGTCCACAAAATAAAACATAAAACATTTTTTCGTACCACCAAATGCATTTTTATTGGTTATGCCTCAAACTACAAAGGCTACCTTTGTTATGACATTCCCACTCACAAAAATATACCTCTAGAGATGTGATGTTTCATGAAAATAATTTTCCATTTTCTACCCTACAGAATCCTGCTACTTCAGTTCCACCCACAAATATCGTATCCTTGCCCCTCACTCTACCTATTCACTCATCTGCATCTTCTACTCTCACTATTAACTCCACACTAAGTCCAGCACATATAACTCCACAACCTCCACCAACCCTCTTCCCTCTACCACAACGGCTTAACCATCTCTCTCCATAAACACCAACAATTTCCAGTTCACACCAACTGAAACCATCACTCTACAACCATCAGACCCATGCCCCCCCCCAAACAAAAAATAAAACCATCATCCTACGGTGACAAGGGTCAAACATAATGTCATAAAGCCTCTTCAATGAACTGATGGAACTATAAATTGGCCTCAAGCAAATTTCTCAGAAATAATTCCTGAAGAACCTTGCTACATAAAAGCAAGGAAATATCAGGTCTAGCGAGATGCAATGGAAAAAGAGGTCACAGCTCTACAACAGACAAATACATGGACCTTAGTTCCAAAGCCAACTAATGCCAAAATACTCACATCAAAGTGGGTACTGTGCACCAAAAGAAAAGATGACGATTCAATAGAGAGAAGAAAGGCTTGGTTGGTGGCAAGGGGGAACAATCAAACTAAGGGAATTGACTACAATGAGACTTTTAGCCCAGTTATCAAACTAACAACAACTAGACTGGTCTTAACAATTTTAGTGGCCAGAAACTAGGGCATAAATCAACTATACATTATCAATGCTTTTCTACATGGAGAACTACAAGAAACATTCTACATGGCTCAACCTCGAGGTTTCTCAAACTCTAGATTCCCCAATCATGTTTGTCTTCTAAAAAACCTATCTATGGGTAGAAACATGCTCCTCGGGCCTGGTTTTCAAAGTTAAGTGATGTTTAAATTCAACTAGGTTTTGAAGTATCAAAGTCAGATACCTCCTTGTTCATCTGCTCTTCCACCACAAACATTCTCTAATGCCTCATCTATGTAGATGACACCCTTATTACAGGATCATCACAAGAGTTAATTAATTTGGTTATTTCTAAGCCTTCCACTTATATTCCAGCCCAAAATCTCAGCCCCTACAATTTTTTTAAGAGATGGAAATCAAGAGAAACAGTCACAGTCTTGAGCCAACACAAGTATATATCAACTCTTCTCTTTAAATCCCAAATGTTCCATGCCAAGCCAGTAAAAATACTTCCATGTCCACGATGTCTTACTCAAATCCAGACACAAGTTTATATTCTAATCCAACCAAATTCAGAAGTTTGGGTGCTCTTTAATACCTCAACCTTACTCGGCCAGATATTACATACTTAGTAAACAAATTATGTCAGTCCATGCATCAACCACTCAATTTTCACTGACAACAGTTGATGAGAATTCCCAGATACCTAATATCCACACACGACCGATCTTATCTCATAGCAACAAAAAAATCTTGCAAACTTTCGGCCTACACCGATGCAAACTGGGAAAGTGATAAGACAGATAGAAGGAGCACGATAGCCTACTGTGTGTTTCTAGGTTCATTACTCATTTCATGGCAATAAAAAATAGCCAACTGTAGTGAGATCAACAACAGAAGTAGAGTATAAAGCTCTATCCAATACTACCTGCAAGATATTGTGGGTTCAACAACTGCTCTATGATCTTTGAATCCAGCTGCATCAGCCACCCATCATTTGGTGCGAAAATCTCGGCGCTACCTACCTCGCTGCCAACCAAGTTTGTCACGCCCACGCCAAGCACATCGCCATTGATTTTCACTTGCGTGAACAAGTGTAGAATCAATCTCTCACAATGGCATTCATCAGTGACATCGATCAAATTGCAGATTTGCTTACAAAACCCCTTTCCCCAAATCAATTTGAAACGTTGCACTCTCATCTCTGTTTGCATAGGGCTGGAGCGAGGGCGGATAATAAAGCCCACACAATAAATAGGCCCGATGAATTAAAGTCCATCAATTGTTTGTATTGGTTTTAGTCCTTTTGTAGATATTTTATTCAATCCTTGTCCGACAGTCTTATATATACATGTACATAGCACTATTCAATACAAGCTGGCAATACTTTTACACAAGACTCTATTATTTACCTTAGTTTTCTGAGCACTTCTTTAATGTTTATTTGAAATTTCTTTGACCACACTCGTATGTGGTTCACAAGGCCACCTACTATTGATCTTAGTGTTCAAGTGAAAGCTCGGCCAAGATCGTATTGTCAAATTGGGTTTCCACCTCAGGACTATATCTCAAATTGCATTTACAATTTATTTCATCCTTAAGTTTTTTTTGCAGTTTGACATTTACTTTGTGTGTGCCCTGTCTTTCAAAGTTTTGCAGGAGTTTCCGTTATCCCCTTCTGGTATTTATCTCTATCATGTGTTTACCTCTAACTCTTTCAGCTTACAGACATATTTTGGTGATCTGTCTGATGTATGTGTTATGTATTCATGCTGTAACACCCTTACCTCTAATCCTCTAATTATCGTCTATTCGTCACGGTCTCTAATCTAATCGCAGCGGAACAACTAAACCAAACGGCGGGTGATACAACGCCGTTAGCCACCCATGCGACTAACAAGGCTTCAAATACAATTAATGACGGTCTGATAGTTAAGAAATACCGAGTTGCCAATAATCAAACTGCAAACAAACTCCCACAATATTTACACCATGTTCATCACGACAATATCCAAAAGTGATTACCGAGTGCTAAGAGCTAATCCAAATTACAACCTTCTTTAGGTCTAGCAAAAACAACAATTATTTAACAACTAACCATATCCAAGATTGTTTACAAATCTCAATTCCAAAAGGGTGTACCACATGGTACACCGGCTAACAAAAGAAGGATCTAAGCCGTGTACAATTCGGTACACCAATCAAAAAGCTAATCTAGCAAGAGTGCATTCGGGTCATTCTCTGACCATCAACCATTTCTAGTACCTACAATAAAAATAGCGCCCTAAGGGGCTCAACAAAAGCTGCATATGAAATTCGCATACCCCGCGTGCTAACGGGGGTACGCCAGCTAATTGGTCGCCTACATGGAGTTCTTTTTATATATAAAAACAACATGCTAAGATAAATAAATCCATAAGCATGCATGCGGCAATCATATAGGCATACCATTCAAGCAAGGCATATGTTTCACAATACATCAATCATCATTCACATCTCAACCAAACTTCACACTTGTTAGCCCAATTTTCCATCCGGGTTAGTCGGATGTCATTTTCTCTTTACTCAAGATCATTAACTCACACAAGCCAAGATCTTTTATCAATCAATTATCCTTCTCTGAATAATTCTCAAGTCAAGTCGGTATGACCTCCGGGCAGGGACAAGACTATCCCACCACCGGGCTCAAAGTTGGCTTACCTCCCTGGGATGCTACCCATTTAAAGGGTTTGGACCATGGTGGGAGGGTTAGGCCAGGATTCGGTTAACAATCTCTCTTGTTACCTCATCCTCACGCGTGGCCGAATCTATATCGGGCTTCTCACAAACTCCAATTTCTCAAATTCTCAAAGTTAGCAAGGTCACCAAGTCAGAGAGTTAGCGAGAGGCCCACAATCAATCAATCAAGGGTTCACATCCAATCAACCAACCAAACAACACTCCAAGTTTCAAACACAACTCAAGCAAGGCATGATCATCACAAAATGTTAGGAAGTGCAATAAAACGATTACAAGCATTTATCTTGTTTAGGTGATTGCACACAACACACAAACAAACAAGCCAAGGTAGCCTCGTTAGCATACAGGGCATGAGAAAATCATACTGTTCACCGTCATCCTTGGATTCACCGACTCTCCTTCGGTGTTCGACTATTCGAATCCTATCACACACATAGATTCGGGCGGTTAATTCTCTATCATTAACCTAGTTCGTTTCATCTTTTATGCTTCCCAATGTACAATTACTAGTTCCTTACATTTCATGCTTAATCACAATTCATTTACTTCTCAACATTTCTTAAGCTTGTTTTCTTAGGTTCTTATGTGCATATTATTTTCTTCTCACCATCATTATTCTCCCTATGGTCTACTGCTTAAGCCCCATATTTTTTTATTTGACCCGACCGACCTTACCCAGGGTCGGTCCCAAGGTCGGTCAAAGTCAGTAGGTTGGGGTTCCGAAAATTTCAACTTTGATCGACCTTCCCAAGGTCGGTCCTAAGGTCGGTCGAAGTCAGTAGACATCCGTTCTGCAAAATTTCACTCCAACCGACCTTACCAGGGTCGGTCCCAAGGTCAGTCGAAGTCAGTAGACTTCTGTGTTTGAAAATTACGACTAGACCGCCCTTGCCAAGGTCGGCCCCAAGGTCAGTCGAAGTCACTAGACTCCCGCTTTTGCAAATTCTGACTCGACCGACCTTCCTAGGGTCGGTCCTAAGGTCGGTCGGAGCTAGTATACTCATTTAAACTCTGTTTTAACTTCGTTCTTTCACCCATTTCTTCTCTAATCTTTTCCTAAGCACCTAAACATGTTTTAATCATCATTTTGACACTTTAAACCCTCCTAAATCATTTCCTAAGTCACCTAATCAAATCTTGGTTAGTTACACAATTTCTTCCTAGTTTTTCCTAGAAGTTGCATGTGCAGTTTTTGTTTCTTTCTTGCTTCCTATCTCAATTGTTAACCTCTAATGCCATTCTAGCTTCACCACTAGCATCATTTTCATTCCACATTCTACCCATCTATATCCTCCTCTACAACTTAGTTACTTAAGTGATTAAGTACTCAAGTTAACACCAAAACACAACTAATCAACCTTGGTTGTTTCTACCCATTTAAGCATCTAAGTCCTCAACTTTTGCTACAGAAAATTAGCCATAGTTCCCCTACATTTTTAAACATTCCCAAACATTATTTTTCAGTTCCTAACATCACCAACTAACCATATCCTCAAGGGACAATAGTAGCACACATTTTATTCAATATATTCACAAATTTTTCCTAACCACCATCTACTTCCCTTGGTTCCCAAGCTTTTAATCATCATTCAAACAACTCTAAAATAATCCAAATCTTTTCCTCATTATGCAGTAGCACAACTCATACTCAAATCAATATAAATTTCTCATATGCAAGCATTTAAAATCTGTTTCAAAGGTTACACAAAATCAACTCAAGGCAAGCATATTTACCTTGGATTTCTAGTTTCCTTTTCTCTCTTCCTTTCTCCTTTCTTCTTCTTTGCCTTGTTCTTGTTCTTGGCTCACTAATTCGGCAATGCTACAGCCATCCACACAACAATACTAACTTAGGAAAACTAACCTTCTTTTTAACCTAGAATCTAACACATATTAAAGGCTTAAAAGGAGGCATTTACCTTGTGCTTCTTGGTGGGATTTTTGGACAGCAAAAACAACAATATTCCAGCTCCAGAATGAAGATAAAATCGGCTGGAATGGAGGGAGAAACAAGGCTCACGTTGGATTTTTAGTTTGCCAAGAAAGAGCTAGAAAAAGATAGATTTTAAGACTTTTTCTTACCTTTAAACAACAAGGAGATGGAGGAGACCAAAATGCTCTTCTTCAACCTTTAAAATGGGATACAACCATGGTGATGAAGTTGGAGCTTTTGGGTTTTTAAGGGGTGGAAAATGAAGCCCAAGAGAAGAGGAGTTCAATGGTACAATTTTTGTAGAGTTTGGAGGTGATTTAGGCCTTCAAAAATGGAAGAGAATGAGAGGGCTGGTGAGGAGTTTGTAAATCGCCATTGAAGAGTAGAGAGGAAGAAGAAGAATTTAGGTAGGAGGGGGAGTACGTGAGAGAGGGCTGGTAAGGGAGGAGAGAGAAATCTCTTTACTTTTTGCTACTTTATGTATTTATCTTTTAGTGTATAAGGAGGAAATAAAGAAGAGGGGAAGAGTGAGCTGCCTACAAATCGTCCCACACACATAATAAGAGGGTCGATTTTTAATTTGTAAAGGGAGGGGGTTATTTTACTTTTATTACACTTAACACCCCACAAGTTTTCGTTTTTGCACTATTCACTAACCGGAACCCGTTTTCTAGAATTTTCTCATTTAATCAATTTTAATGATTCTAGACCTTCACTAAGGTTTAATTATAGCTATTTAATTGACTATAATTATTACAGGTCCATTTAATCCGCTTAAAGTCACGTTTTCTCGGTTTTCTCGAAAAATGCGTTTTAAGGTTCGTTTGTGTTTTTAATCCGTTTTATGGATCCGTTTTCTTCGAGAATTGTTCCCTCATGTTTATTTAGGCGTAATTAAGCTTCTAAAATCCTCATTAGCCTCATTAATCACTGTTTTAAAATTCAGGGTATTTCAATCTACCCCCCTTAAGGAACTTTGCCCTCAAAGTTGTTCAAGGTTAGTGAATTATTATCTTTGTTCAATTGACACTCAATTGTCAAGGTTCACACAACACTATACCTTACAGAATCAAAATTCTGTCAACAAAGGTATTCTTATACCATAGAACGCGAGCACATCACAATGGAAGCATAATTCTCCATACAATTAAAGCAATATCATTCACTTCAAGCACAAACCAATCCAATAATTACAATCAATATTCTACAACCAACACGCTGGTTGTTACTTGAGTCAAACAAAATGTAATACAACTTACATACAATGCAATGCTTAACCCGAAGCAATGCCCAAAAACAAAATGGCTCTACCCCCCTTAAAAAGGGGTACGCCCCGTACCCTCTAAGCACTAGACAATCTAGTCTACAAATAACTGTGGGTACTTCACCTTCATGGGGTCCTCTAGTTCCCAAGTCACTTCCTCGACATCGTGGTTTGACCACAAGACTTTGACCATTCGCACTAACTTGTGGCGAGTGTCTCTCGTCTTAGTATCAAGGATTCACAGTGGAGTCTCGACATATCTCATCGCCGGCTCTAGGGATAAGTGTTCGGGCTCTAGAACATGAGAAGGATCGGCTACGTATTTCTTGAGTTGTGAAACGTGGAAAACATCGTTCACATGTCCCAACTCCTCAGGTAGAGCTAACCTGTAGGCTACGGATCCAACTCTCTTAGTAATCTCATACGACCCTACAAACTTCGGGCTCAGCTTGCCCTTCTGGCCAAATCGAAACACGCCCTTCATAGGTGAAACGCGCAAGAACACTTGATCGCCCACTGCGAAATCAAGGTTACGTCGTCTCACATCAGCATAAGATTTCTGCCTATCTTAGGCTGCTTTCATATTTGCTCAAATCTGCTGAACTTCAGCTTGCACTTGCTCAAGGTATTCCGGTCCTATGATGACCGCTTCACTCGACTCATCCCAACACAAAGGGGTATGGCAAGGTCTATCGTACAAAGCTTAGAATGATGACATCTTAATCAAAGCATGATAACTATTATTATATGAAAACTCGATTAGATGTAGCCTATCAATCCAACTCCCCTGAAAATCTAAGGCACATGCTCTCAGCATGTCCTCAAGTGTCTGGATGGTCCTTTCTGTCTGGTCGTCAGTCTGTGGATGGAAGGCGGTGCTAAGCTTCAACTCAGTACCCAACGCTTCCCGTGTAGCTCTCCAGTATCTCGAAAGAAATCTGGTGTCACGGTCAGATACAATAGTCTTCGGGACTCCGTGGTATCGAATGATCTCCTGGTCGAATAGCTCGGCGAGCTTCGCCACCTTCCAGGTGTCCCTCATCGGTATAAAGCAGGAAACCTTAGTGAGGCGATCGACAATGACCCAGATCATGTTGAGTCCTCTCCTAGCAGGAGGAGTCCAACAACAAAATCCATGGAGATATCGTTGAATTTCCACTCCGGAACTGCCATAGATTGTACCATTCCGCCCGGTTGTCGGTGCTCAAACTTCACTTTCTAGCACGTGAGCAACCTCATAACATACTCAGTAACATCCATCTTCACCTCTGACCACCAGAAGTATCTCTTCATGTCTTTGTACATTTTGGAGGCTCCCGGATGGACAGATAATGAAGAACAGTGTGATTCCCGCAGAATGTGATCCCTCATCTTAGCATTGCTTCAGGGAACGCATAATCTGCCATCAGCCGGATCAGACCATCTTCATGTAGTTTGAAGTCGTACTTTCGGTTCTCGAATGTGCCCTCTATGATTTTTTGTCAGATCTCTGTCATATAAGGGTTACTCAACTGAGCCTCTCGCACCTCATCAACCAAGCTAGAAGAAGCGAGTAGCAAATAGAGTGAGTGTGCTCGGCGACTCAGGGAGTCGGCTACAACGTTTGCCTTCTCTTCTTTATACTGAAGGTCGATGTCGTAATCAGATAGGAATTCCATCCACCTTCTCTGTCTCAGATTCAATTTTTTCTGTGTGAAGACGTACTGCAGGCTCTTATGATCAGAATAGATGGTGATGCTTACCTCGTATAGATAATGTTGCCATATCTTCAGTGCAAAGACAATGGCTCCAAGCTCTAAGTCGTGAGTCGGGTAATTCTCCTCATGTTTCTTCAGTTGGCGGGAGGCGTAACCTACTACCTTGTCATGCTGCATGAGTACGCATCCCATGCCTTTGCTTGATGCATCATAATACACCTCGAATCCCTATGTGCCCTCTAGGAGCGTAAGAACGGGCGCTGAGGTCAACGAGTCTTTTAGGCTCTGAAAGGATTCTTCACAATCGTCTGTCCATATAAACGGCACATCCTTCTTCATCAATGTCATCATGGGCTTTGTGACTTTAGAAAAGTTTTTCACAAATCTCCGGTAATAACCGGCTAGACCAAGAAAGCTCCGGATGTCGGTAACATTCTTAGGTCTTGGCCATGAACGTACTACTTCGATTTTAGTCGGATCGACTGAAATACCCGCGCTCGAGATGATATGACCGAGGAATGATACATGATCAAGCCAAAACTCGCATTTGGAGAACTTCGCACACAGTTGATTCTCACGCAGTGTCTCAAGTACTTTTCTCAAGTGGCCCTCATGCTTGTCTCTCGACTTCGAATAAATGAGAATGTCGTCGATGAAGACCACCACTGAAGTGTCTAACTGCTCACTGAACAACCGGTTCATCAAATCCATGAACTTAGCTGGTGCGTTTGACAGTCCGAATGGCATCACTGTAAACTCAAAGTGGCCATATCTCGTATGGAATGCCGTCTTCTCAATATCGGGTTCTCGGATGGCAATCTGATGATACCCGGATTGGAGGTCAATCTTGGAGAAGACCGAAGCTCCTTTAAACTGATCGAACAGGTCATCGATGCGTGGCAATGGGTATTTGTTCTTCACAGTGACCGCATTAAGCTCGCGGTAGTTGATGCAGAGGCGGAGGCTACCGTCCTTCTTCTTCACGAAGAGAACCGGTGCTCCCTAGGGTTATACGCTCGGGCGTATGAACCCTTTGTCGAGCAGGTCTTTCAATTGTACTTTTAACTCAGCCATCTCTGCCGGTGCCAAACAGTACGGTTCCCTGGCAATCGGACCCATGCCCAGCACAAGCTCAATCTCAAATTCGACTGCTCTCTGCGGTGGCATGCCGGGAAGCTCCTTCGGAAACACATCCGGGAACTCCGACACTACCGGTATGTCGGTGCTGAATTCCGGATCTCGCTCTAGATCTTGCACATAACAAAAATACCTCGTGCCCCTTTCTGAGCTCTCGGTACATGGACATGGCGGAGATGATTGTGGTTGAAGCCGCTCTCGACCTCTGGCGGTATGAAATTGTAACCCCAGATGGACTCATGAGCAACAATCTATGCTCAGCACAGAGGATTCGCCCCTTATGCCGCTCCAACCAGTCCATTCCGACTATCAGATCGAATCCCAGACCATTGAATTTGATGAAGGAAATGGGGAACTCTTCATCCTTAACTTGGATAGTGGCATCTCGGTAGTATTTTGTACACTTCACCCGCTCCTTCGATGGGAGCGTAACCATGAAATCTAGTAGCTCATCTGCGTCTAGCCCCAACCTTTTTGCGAATGATGGCAAAACGAAGGTATGAGAGGCGGCGGAGTCGAATAGTACTGTGGCAGCAATGCCATTCACCGGAAAGGAACCCGTGATTATAGTGCCGCTCTTATCGGCCCATGTCTCAGTGAGGATGCTTAGGGAACCTTCCATACCGAGTCCACAACCTACTGATTCATAAACTTTATGAGTTGATGGTATGACGCAAGTGGGAAAAATTGATGACCAACACTGCTTTTATTGATAAAAACATCCATCATACATTGTGTGTCTCTAATATCATATCACATGGTGTTACATGATTAATATTTTCTAAAGGTGAGGTTCAGACGTCCTGATTTCAGGTGTGTGGCGTTAACCACCGTTGATGGTGCCGTATTCAACTTAATCTTCTTGATACCGTGATACAGCATTCTCGACTCCCCACCCATAACTAAGACATCTCCTGACCTAAGTACCAGTTTCTCTGCGAGGTCCACATGCTTCTGCTCACTAAATAACAATTTGGCGTTGTCACCAATGGACCAAGACACTACGGGCACTCCTTGTTCAAATGATTTCGATGTCTCGTCCTTATCTTGGTGTAAACCAAGTCGTCCACCTTCTTCATAGAAGTTAATAATGCAAAGGTCCGCTTCAAGTGTAGGAATTGGATCTGCTTCCCATTGTTGCGCAATCTCTACAACTTGTGCGTTAACCGCTTGAAATTCCTCGGGTATTGCCGGTGGTTTTGCTCCGTCTTCCGCTCGCGTCTTCTGGTATGTCTTGGTATAAGGATTCCAGTCCTTTCCCAAGCACATCATCTTCAGCTTCATCTTCATTCCACCGGGAAATTCGGGTGTGTAAAATCCTCCAGGACCCGCTCCTAGCTCATTGCATCGTCGGATGATGGAAATTTGCATTTCGGGTGTCAGGTATCCTTTTAATAATATCATACCTGGTCGGATTACCTGACACTGCTCGCTGGTGATGTGATGAGTGGTGATGTCGGTTTCTTCGTGGAGTGGGTTTGAGGGGATTGGGTAACATGTATTGAAAGTTCCTATGGTTGCAAATTTCATCTAACATGAGTTCTAGTTTTAAACTAGTTCGGTTCATGCTCAATTCGTACGAGGATTTCTATGTCATTCAAACATTCATTCATGCAAGTAATTCAAACATTTAGACATGTTCTCAAGGATCAAAGGGATTTGAAGGTACCTAAGCCGGTCGAGATACCGGCCCTATCTCGGTCTATGATGTGCAAGGCCGGCTGCCTCTGTGGTGCGCCCTTCTAAGCACCTCGGGACCCCTGTCCCTGTGAGGTCTGCTGGGCTTGAGCATCGCCAGATGCAACCTCCTTTCCTTCTCTCTGTTTATAGCCTTGGTAGTTGCCTTTGGGCTTTGACTTGTTCGGGCACTCGAAAGAACGATGACCTATTTGAATGCACTCATAGCATATCACCTTATTTCCCTGGCAGTCGACGCAAGGGTGGTTCTTCTTGCAGAATCTGCAATTGTAGTAACGGCCTTCAGTGTTGGCTTTACCATAGCTGGAACCAGAACCTGTGGTTTACGTGTTAGCAACATCTGGTGTGGTAGTACTAATTCACATGTGCGTAAATTTTAATTCGGAGTCTTACCCTTAGGCGGGTGAGATCTCAGTGGCTTTGCAGCCACCGGTGCAAGATAGGCGAGCTGCAATGTCTCAGCTGCCTTGCCTTTCTCAGCATGGACACTGCTATCTCCGGGGGTACTCTTCTGTGGAGGGTGGGTGTACTTCCCTTTCTTCTTCTTACAGCCCTTGTTCTGATGCTACTCCTCTGAGCTAGCATTCTTGGTGTTGGATTTGCGCTTGAGTGCATTTTCCTCGTCCCTCAGCTGGACGGTAATTTCAACCCTAGACTGTTGTGCAAAAACTATATAACAAGGTATATAAATAAATACAAGGAATAGGCAAGTGCATCTAATCGGTGTAGTACAACAAGTGTCGTATCCACAAGGAAATTGGTCCTAACTTCCTAGTCTCGGTACTTAGTAATTGTAATGAAAACAGTAAATTGGGGTTTAGCCGGCGGCAAGCTTGATTGTGTTGGTTGAGTAATTGCAAGAACAACAAATAAACTAAAGGTGATAGTTTTATGGATTGGATGGAAAAGTACTTTGGGAATTTGGGAATCACCCAAACTACCTAGATATGCTAGCGACTCCTCTTATGCCGTAGTTGTCTTTTAGAACAATAATAATAACTCTCTAAACCAAAGATGAGTTAATTCTTACTTAGTTAATTTTAGTCTTCAAAATCAATTAGGACTAAACTCACTAAGTTGCATTAAGCAAGTTCTAGAACAAAGCCCCAAATTATACTCACTAATCCTAGGAGTATAAATCAAGAGTTCTCTCTCAATTTGGTCACAAACCCTAACTCAAAACCAATTTGTAATTAGGGTTCACCACAAATGCACTCAAGAGATCAATTTGAGAACATTGAATGATAATTAAGAGAGAAACAACTATATTAAAGCATAATCAAGATTCACAAACACATTCTAGGGTTTGGGTTCAAAGACCCATCCCAAAGCACAATAGAGTACTACTCAAGCATAGAGGAAAGAAAAACTAGAAAAGAGTAAGAAGAAGCCATTGTTGGAGCTTGGAAGCTTTGGAGAAGGTGAGTTCTTCCTTCTTCTCCTATTCATCTTCTTTCTCCTTCTTCTCGTTCTTTCCCTTCTCTTGTGTGTGTGGAAGTGTAGAAATGCCAAAAGTGAGCCAAACCCCTCTGTTTTCCCGTCTTTAAAACGATTGTTCTGGGCAAATTTCCATCGGAACTGCCCCACAGGGGCGGTCCACAGGGGCGGTCCACACCAGAGGCGTTTCCAGTGTTTCAAAATCAACTGGACCGCCCCTGTGGGCGGTCCACAGAGGCGGTCCACACCAGAAGTGCTTATTCTACACCAAAATTGTCCCGTTTGACCCCTCGGCTTTGACACACTCCTCGGGGCATTAAAGCTCAGCTACAAAGTCTTGAGAGTCTCCTAAAAACCATTGCTCAAGTGAGCTTTTACCTAAATTTAAATTAAAACTGCATGAGTTCAACTATATTAACGAAATGCTCTATCAAGTGGTGAAATAAGTCAATAGTTGCACGAAATAAAGGTAAATAAAGACCTTATAAATACATCATTTCACCACTTATCATAGATGCAACATGGTAACACTCCTGAAGGTTTAGGATAATAGGTGTTATTCTTTGCATAACAAGATACTAATTCATATTGACAATGACATTAAGGGTTCAAACCAATGTTTACCTGGAGAGAAGTAAAACGGGTGTAACCCATGCCATACCGGAGGTAATGGCTCAGGCCGCCATAGAAGCGGTCGACCAACACCTGCCCGGTGTACCCAAGGTCGGGTAATAGTCGGAGGATGGAGGTGAACTTGGTATAGTATTCATCGACGGTCATCTTATCTGTCATCTTCAAAGCATCAAGCTCCAAGCGCTTTCCTTGGTCTTGACATGTTCAGGGTAGTATTTAGATCGAATGAGTGAAGTGAAGGCTTCCCAATCAAAGGTAGGATCGGTGGTGTGCTCGGCCTTGACAAGCTTCCATCAATCCATAGCAGCATCCTTGAGGTAGTAGGCAGCTATCCTCACTCGAACTCCAGCAGGAGCCTCGAGAGTTTCGAAAGCTGTCTCCATCTCGGGGATATAAGCTTCAAGCTTGGCGGGGTCACTCTCACCTCGAAAGCAGGGAGGTCGGAGATCTGCGACGGCCTTTACCCAATTTACTTCTCGGGGTTGTGGTGGGTCAGGGTGTTGTGGCTGTTGCTGGTTTTGTTGGGACTGTTGTACAGCCGCTATGACTTGTGGTAGCATCTGCGCTACCGTGGCAGCGACGATCTCTGCTATCGTCTGCGTGCCCGGCTCATCGGTAGTCTCTTCATGGCCTTGGCCATGGCCTCGGCCTCGTCCTCGTCCTGACATCTGAACAATTAACGATTTACATTAGGTATTGTGACCAGGTGGTCTTGGATTTAAGCAATTGTATCGTTGTTTCAGACGTTAAGGGGTTTCCGTAATCATTACGGTCATTCAAGGTTAGGTTCCTAATTCTTCGTTGTAAAACGGTTTGTAATTCTAACTCGGTAATCACTATTCTCGGTAATTCTTGGCTATTAGAGCGACACTTCGCTCTGATACCGCTTTTTGTAACACCCTACCGCTAATCCTCTAATTATCGTCTAATCGTCACGGTCTCTAATCGCAGCGGAACAACTAAACCAAACGACGGGTGATACAACGCCGTTAGCCGCCCATGCAACTAACAAGGCTTCAAATACAATTAAGGACGGTCTGATAGTAAAGAAATACCGAGTTGCCAATAATCAAACTGTAAACAAACTCCCACAATATTTACATCATGTTCGTCACGACAATATCCAAAAGTGATTACCGAGTGCTAAGAGCTAATCCAAATTACAACCTTCTTCAGGTCTAACAAAAACAACAATTGTTTAACAACTAACCATGTTTAAGATTGTTTACAAATCTTAAATCCAAAAGGGTGTACCACATGGTACACCGACTAACAAAAGAAGGCTCTAAGCAGTGTACAATTCAGTACACCAATCAAAAAGCTAATCTAGCAAGAGTGCAATCGGGTCGTTCTCCGACCATCAACCATTTCTAGTACTTGCAATAAAAACAGCGCCCCAAGGGGCTCAGCAAAAGCTGCATATGAAATTTGCATACCCCGCGTGCTAACGGGGGTACGCCAGCTATTGGTCGCCTATATGGAGTTTGTTTTATATATAAAAACAACATGCTAAGATAAATAAATCCATAAGCATGCATGCGGCAATCATATAGGCATACCATTCAAGCAAGGCATATGTTTCACAATACATCAATCATCATTCACATCTCAACCAAACTTCACACTTGTTACCCAATTTTCCATCCGGGTTAGTCGGATGTCATTTTCTCTTTACTCAAGATCATTAACTCACACAAGCCAAGATCTTTTATCAATCAATTATACTTCTCTGAATAATTCTCAAGTCAAGTCGGTATGACCTCCGGGCAGGGACACGACTATCCCACCACCGGGCTCAAAGTTGGCTTACCTCCCCGGGATGCTACCCATTTAAGGGGTTTGGACCATGGTAGGAGGGTTAGGCCAGGATTCGGTTAACAATCTCTCTTGTTACCTCATCCTCACGCGTGGCCGGATCTATATCGGGGTTCTCACAAACTCCAATGTCTCAAATTCTCAAAGTTAGCAAGGTCACCAAGTCAAGGAGTTAGCAAGAGGCCCACAATCAATCAATTAATCAAGGGTTCACATCCAATCAACCAACCAAACAACACTCAAAGTTTCAAACATAACTCAAGCAAGGCACAGAGCATCACAAAAGGTTTAGGAAGGCAATAAACCGATTACAAGCCTTTATCTTGTTAGGGGATGAACACAACACACAAACAAACAAGTCGAGGTAGCCTCGTTAGCATACATGGCATGAGAAAATCATACTGTTCACCGTCGTCCTTGGATTCATCGACTCTCCTTCGGTGTTCGACTATTCGAATCCTATCACACACATAGATTCGGCCGGTTTAATTCTCTATCATTACCTAGTTCGTTTCATCTTTTATGCTTCCCAATGTACAATTACTAGTTCCTTACATTTCATACTTAATCACAATTCATTTAATTCTCAACATTTCTTAAGCTTGTTTTCTTAGGTTCTTATATGCATATTATTTTCTTCTCACCATCATTATCTCCCCATATGGTTACTGCTTAAGCCTTATATTTTTTTATTTGACCCGACCGACCTTACCTAGGGTCGGTCCCAAGGTCGGTCGAAGTCAGTAGGTTGGGGTTCCGAAAATTTCAACTTTGATCGACCTTCCCAAGGTCGGTCCTAAGGTCGGTCGAAGTCAGTAGACATCGTTCTGCAAAATTTCACTCCGACCGACCTTGCCAGGGTCGGTCCCAAGGTCGGTCGAAGTCAGTAGACTTCTGTGTTTGAAAATTACGACTAGACCGACCTTGCCAAGGTCGGTCGAAGTCAGTAGACTCCCGCTTTTGCAAATTCTGGCTCGACCAACCTTCCTAGGGTCGGTCCTAAGGTTGGTCGGAGCTAGTATACTCATTTAAACTTTGTTTTAACTTCGTTCTTTCACCCATTTCTTCCCTAATCTTTTCCTAAGCACCTAAACATGTTTTAATCATCATTTTGACACTTTAAACCCTCCTAAATCATTTCCTAAGTCACCTAAACAAATCTTGGTTAGCTACCCAATTTCTTCCTAGTTTTTCCTAGAAGTTGCGTGTGCAGTTTTTGTTTTTCTCTTGCTTCCTATCTCAATTGTTCACCTCTAATGTCATTCTAGCTTTACCACTTGCATCATTTTCCTTCCACATTCTACCCATCCATATCCTCCTCTACAACTTAGTTACTTAAGTGATTAACTACTCAAGTTAACACTAAAACACAACTAATCAACCTAGGTTGTTTCTACCCATTTAAGCATCTAAGTCCTCTAGTTTTGCTACAGAAAATTGGCCATAGTTCCCCTACATTTTTAGACATTCCCAAACATTATTTTTCAGTTCCTAACATCACCAACTAACCATATCCTCAAGGAAAAATATCAGCACACATTTTATTCAATATACTCACAAAATTTTCCTGCACAACCACCATCTACTTCCCTTGGTTCCCAAGCTTTTAATCATCATTCAAACAACTCTAAAATAATCCAAATCTTTTCCTCATTATGCAGTAGCACAACTCATACTCAAATCAATATAAATTTATCATATGCAAGCATTTAAAATCTGTTTCAAAGGTTACACAAAATCAACTCAATGCAAGCATATTTACCTTGGATTTCTAGTTTCCTTTTCTCTCTTCCTTTCTCCTTTCTTCTTTATTCTTATTTTCCTTGTTATTGTTCTTGGCTCACTAATTCAGCAATGCTACAGCCATCCACACAACAATACTAACTTAGGAAAACTAACCCTCTTTTTAACCTAGAACCAAACACATATTAAAGGCTTAAAATAAGGCATTTACCTTGTGCTTCTTGGTGGGATTTTGGGACAGCAAAAACAACAATATTCCAGATCCAGAATGAAGATAAAATCGGCTAGAATGGAGGGAGAAACAAGGCTCACGTTGGATTTTTAGTTTGCCAAGAAAGAGCTAGAAAAAGATGGATTTTAAGACTTCTTCTTACCTTAAAACAACAAGGAGATGGAGGAGACCAAAATGCTCTTCTTCAAGCTTCAAAATGGGCTACATCCATGGTGATGAAGTTGGAGCTTTTGGGTTTTTAAGGGGTGGAAAATGAAGCCCAGGAGAAGAGGAGTTCAATGGTACAATTTTTGTAGAGTTTGGAGGTGATTTAGGCCTTCAAAAATGGAAGAGAATGAGAGGGCTGGTGAGGAGTTTGTAAATCGCCATTGTAGAGTAGAGAGGAAGAAGAAGAATTCAGGTTGAAGGGGGAGTACGTGAGAGAGGGCTGGTAAGGGAGGAGAGAGAATTCTCTTTACTTTTTGCTACTTTATGTATTTGTCTTTTAGTGTATAAGGAGGAAATAAAGAAGAGGGGAAGAGTGAGCTGGCTACAAATCATCCCACACACATAATAAGAGGGCCGATTTTTAATTTGTAAAGGGGGGGGGGGGTTATTTTGCTTTTATTACACTTAACACCCCACAAGTTTTTGTTTTTGCACTATTCACTAACCGGAACCTGTTTTCCGGAATTTTCTCATTTAATCAATTTTAATGGTTCTAGACCTTCACTAAGGTTTAATTATAGCTATTTAATTGACTATAATTATTACGGGTCCATTTAACCCGCTTAAAGTCACGTTTTTCCGGTTTCCTCTAAAAATGCGCTTTAAGGTTCGTTTGTGTTTTTAATCCGTTTTATGGATTCGTTTTCTTCGAGAATTGTTCTCTCATGTTTATTTAGGCGTAATTAAGCTTCTAAAATCCTAATTGGCCTAATTAATCACTGTTTTAATATTCGGGGTATTTCACATGCTACTATTTTTTATCTACCGATTTCCGTGTCGAGAATGCTCATTTGAATCTGTGCGAACATATAAATAATATATCCCTTGCTTTTCATTTCAGGTATTTGGGTGTAGCAATCCTATCTTGTCTTATTGCACTTTCATTATTCTATGACTAGATTAGGTTAATAAGAAGAAAAGAACAAAGTAGGTCTAGAGCTGAAAGCTTAGATGTTGTGACATTGCAGATGTATTTGACCAAGTGCTAAGATTTTAAGACGTGGAATAAAGTAATTCGATACGTTAATCTAATATGCCACCCTTGTAGCTTCGTGCTTCGGAATTGATTAGTGCCTGTACTTGGGATTCACCAACAGAGGAGAAAGGAATTTGGTAGTAATGAACAATGATCTTTGCCGCTTAATTCTAGACGATAATCCATTCCCTTTAGATTGCAATCTTGTCCTAATCAACTTGTGATTGATTTTTTGGCTAATCTCTGATTCACGACATTAATTAAAAGGGGAGTTGTGTGTGTTGACTCTTGTAGCTATTCTCATTGTTGATTTGACAAATGTTCTTTATCTCTATGTCTGTTACACTTTCCATGTAATATTTGTTCATGCTAGTACTTAAGTAATATTACGTGGGTTGGGTTTGTTTGACTTGTTATAATTCTCAGCTTAAATCCAATATCATTTCGGACCCAGCTCATTGTTAACCCAACCGGATTAGAACAGGTGATCTTATATAGCTTTTAGGTCCACAAATTTATTTTCAAGTTTTGAGGCTTGATATAGAAAAACCCTAGATAAGACACTTGTCTGATTCGTTTTGTGGAGCTGTCATTTCCATAAAAAAATCCAAATACCCCCTCAATTTTCATAATCATGACTTAAAAACCTATAATTCAATTCCTAAAACAAAAGAAAATTTCATTTGAACCACAAATCTCCAATCTTTTGTTCAAAATTCTATCTACAATTCTAAAAACACATTCATAGATACCGAGACTGCCTCTCATTTCCAAGACATTTTAATAAAAAAGAAACATTTGAAAAAATCGTCATTCAAAAAACCATTCTAAAAGGAAAAAATCAGAAATTCTCTATTTATTTTCAATAATCATTTCGTGATTTCTAAAGAATCACTTCAACATTTTAAGAAGTCAATTCTAATTTCAAAAATCATGTCAAAAGTTCAAAAATAATTATAATAAAACATTTGTCAAAATTGCCTCACAAACTTAAAAAAATCATTTTTGATCTCTAAAAATAAATTCTTATATCATTTCTAACTTCCAAAAACGATTTAGAAATCTATCCTAATCCCCACAAAACTCCACAAAAGTATAAAAAACCTTCACCTTCGCCAAATTCTCCACAAAATGTTTATAAAAAAAACTAAAATATCTTTCAAAACCCTTACAAAATTCTCCGATATCCTTCACAAAATATTCTAAAAAATCTTCACAAAACCTTCCCGAAAATTCACGATCTATTTCAAAATTCCATAAACTCTTTCAACCACTTCTAACTTCATGAAATCATTTCAAATACTTCTCTAAAATTTCACAAGTAAAACATCGTTTTCAAACCCCAAAAATCATATTAAATTCAAAAATCTTTTCTAAATTCAAAAACCTTCTGAATTCAAAAATCCTTTTAAACTAAGAATCCTTTTAATCTCGAAAATCATTTTACATGTAAAAATCATCTCAAGATTCTCAAAGATCATTTAAAAAACTCTTCTCTATACAAAAAAAAAACTCCTCTCAAACATTAGAGGAAGTTCTTCTTCACATTGTAGAAAATTCTTCTAAATATTTAGAATCCTCTTTTTCCAACTTCAAAAACTATTTCCAAAATTCAAAACAGTCTTTACAAAATTTTGAACATATTTTAAACCAAACTCTTCTTCAAACAACAATTTTAAGACTTCAAAAATTATTTCAAAGTCAAAACCTATTTTTAGGGGGACATGAAATGTCTAACACGTTCAAGCTATTTCTTTCCTAAGTTAGACATCTCTTGTATCTCTTCCAAAAATAATCCAATGGCGAGAAACTGGGATTATACTATTATATCCCTTGTTATAGTTTGGAAAACAATTTGAAGGGCATTAAGGTTGGCTAAATAATCCCTAACAACAGCCTAGATTTTTACAAGGCGGGGTGCTTGGGATGGAGCCGCTTTCCTAGTTACAGCCTAAATTTTAGAATCGTCTAACTTCCTTCTACTCGATTTTTAGTTTTCAAATTTCAAGTGTTTAAATAGCAGGGACTTAGAGACATCATTATGGTTTGGCCGAGAACATGTCATCTAATAGTGTTTCTCCACAAACTTTGATTTTGACATTAATACATTGCCCCATATTTTGGTCCTTGGCATTTACCATTAATTGAGTGTCATGTTAGAGGGGTACTTGGGTGATCCTTCAGGATCATCCACCTATTTAAAAAAAAAACATTATGGTTTTGGAAATTTAAAAAGAGACAGTTTTGAAAAACCTTTCTTCCAGCAATTCAATCGATGTCATCCTTTTATCCAATGCAAGAACCTAAACTCTTCTCCTTTCTAAAACTCTTTCATCAATCAGTCGAATGAATCTCAGCCTCGAAGTTATCCAAGGACATCAGCAGGATCAAAACCTCTCAACAGGCTCAGACTCAAACTCAGCAAAGGACGCAAGCATCTTAATGGGAAACAACAAATTAACCCTCAAATCTCGAAACTATTCAAAAATTCAAATTTTATAGAATTCCTAAAACCCATCAAAACCTCTATTTCTTAGAATCTCAAACCCCAAGAATCAAACTCAAAATCAAATCTCGACATCCCATCAAGCACTTCAAACAACCAACATTTTTACCAAACTCAAAATGAATATTGTAACACCCCAACCGCTAATCCTATGCTTACCGTCTAATCGTCCTATTAGTCCTACGAGTTCGCAGCGGAATTACTACTTACTACGGCGGGTGCAACAATGCCGCTAACCGCCCATACGGCTAGCTAGGCTACTCATACTTACAGTCACGGTCTGATGAACATAACGTACCGAGCTACTAGATTACTTACCAAAATAACGTATATCAAATACTTACATCCTGGACCACCGAGTATTTAAAGTACATTCATTTACAACCTTTCAAGCTTACCAAAAGAATGAGTTTCTAAAGCTACTCATCTATACCCCAATCCAATGCTTCCATTATCCAAAAAGGTGTACCCCATGGTACACCGGCTAATCAAAAACTGTAGCCCTGTACTACTTAGTACACCCATCATAAATTCATTGTTTACATTCCAAAAAGAAGATAAAAGAAATGAAAGTAGATCTTCGCATCTTCATCAATCTCGAGTACCTGCGTGTAGTAAAAATGGTGCCCCAAGGGGCTCAGCAAAAGCTGCATATGGACTCCGCATATACCGCGTGCTAGCTAGGGCACGCCGACTATTTGACGTCCACTAAACATGCAGTTCATTTATTTCATACATACATGCTCTTCATACAATATACATGCTATACAATCCATTACACAATCAAGGCAACATTACAAGTACACATCTTACTTACCTTCACAAGGTTAGCCAAATTATGCATCCGGGTTAATCGGAATGCTTTACTCTTTTACTCATTACTTACTTTTTCTTACTTACAATTACTTACTTTCAATTACTTTACTTACTCATTCTTACTTACTTACTTATACTCAAGTCAAGTCGTCGGGACCTCCGGCCTTGGGGACTACCCGTCCCACATCCGGGATTTACTTGACTCACTAATCCGGGATGCTACCCACTTAAGGGATTTGGGCCGCGGACCAGTTTAAGAGTCAGGAATTGGAGCCAACCTCTCGTGATCCGCATCCTCACGCGTGGCCGAAACTATATCGGACTTCTACTCATTCCAATTTAATTACCGTTTTAAGTTATGATGGTTAGCTTGTTAGGAATAAGTTAGAAGTCCAGCTCATCACAATCGGTCACAGTACAATACAACATTCATACACACGTTCATATTCATCCAAACATTTCATGAAGTATACAAACTAAGAATTAAAGAAAATATACAACATCATACAACACTACATATCCACAAGTATGCATACTAACTCCGATTCGTGCATTTATCTTATTTGGTGATCAATTAGCACTCAACACACAAATCCGAGTAACCAAGATAGCACCCGGGGCATGAGGAATCCATACCGTTCACCGTTGTACGTACTTCCAAACGTCCTTCCGGTGTCACAAATCAAATCCTATTATATACATACAATTAAATGATTAATCCAACTATCATTGCTTAACTCACACCTACTATGTCCTTATACTTCTTACACTTACACTTTACTTACTCATTTTTTTTTCATTACCTAAGTTTTACTTTCTTACTTAGCTTTGGCATGCTTTCATACATGTACATAATATTTATTATGTATATATATATATATATATATATATATATATATATTATTTAATTTAAATAAATTCTTTTTTTTTATTGACCCGACCGACCCTCCCTGGGTCGGACCCATGGGTCGGTCGGGTGCAGAGACTTCGATTACAGAATTTTCAAGTTCGACCGACCCAGCCAGGGTCGGTCCATTGGGTCGGTCCGTTGCAGAAGATATCCAACTCGCAATTTCTACTCGACCGACCCAGGCAGGGTCGGTCCCCTGGGTCGGTCGGATGCAGAAACATTTCCGACCAAAATTTCCCACTCGACCGACCCAGACAGGGTCGGCCCACTGGGTCGGTCGGATGCAGAAGCTTCCGAGGTTACAGATTTTTGGGTCGACCGACCCTGCTAGGGTCGGCCCTAGGGTCGGTCCAGCCCAGTACTTATTTTTAATTGTTCCTTTTGAACTCCAAATCCTTCTCAATTCACATCCAATCTTTTCCTAATCATTTTCCCAAGTTTCCTACATGCTTAGGCACCCTAAAACACTCCTTAACTCATCTACTAACTCATCACCCTTTTCTATATCCCAATTCACCCTTGTCTCCTATATTTTCATTTTAGCACTCATATTATATCCTTCCTTAGTCACTTTTGCTACAGATTTTGATACTAACACTCCTCTACCTTCTAAACCCTCTTCTAATGTCATTTCTAACACCTCTAATACATTAGAATCCATTATCTATCTCTCTCAACTTACCCTCTATCTATTTAAATCAAAATCTGTTACACACTCACCTTAGTCACCTAGTTTAATTCTCTAAGTGTTCTAATCCTAGGCAAATTTTGCCATAGTCTCTCTTGTATTTCTATACACTCACCACATGGTTTAGTTCATATTTCAATACTTATCTCACCTGTTACAATAACCAAGAATATACAAGCTCCCATTCATAATACCAATACCAAAACAACACTAAAATTCCTGCACTCAACACTTCCATTCCCAATCTGTTTTACAAGTTTTAAAAGTGTTCTTTAAGGCTTAAAATATTCATATTCTCTTGCACATTACACCATTAATGCGTTATCATTTTACAATACCCATTTTCATTCTTAAAAATCTGTTACATATACAATTACAAAACTACACAAAGGTGAGTATATTACCTTGTTACTTCACAAGTTTCTTCTCTCTTTCTCCTTCTTTCCTTCTTCTCTACCGGTTTGTAATCCCAATTCCTCTAGCACTACCAACATTTATATAAACCATTCAATACTAAGAACTAACCCTAACCACTAATCAAGTTTTATCTAGGTTTTAGGGTTTAGAGGATTTATTACCTTCCAAGAGTTTAGGAAATACTTGGAGCAGCTCAAGAATGATTTTCCCACCTTTTCAAAATGCCAAAACCGGCTGGGCCTAAGAGGAGCAAGCAAGGCTTAGTTCACATTTTCGTTTTGCCATTTAGGCTAGAAAAAGATGGTGCTTTTGAAGAGATTTTTACCTTAGAGAACAAGGGGAAGGAGGGCCTTCTAATGGTGGTGTTGAAGCCTCCAATGGTGCATACCCATGAAAACGAAAGTGGGTGTTTTCGAGTTTTGAAAAGATAGGAATGTAGCCTTTGATGAGGGGATTCCAAGGGTGGTTTTTAGAATTTTTGGAAGAGTGTGGAGAGAGTTACAAAGGAGAGAAGTTAGTTTTGTGAGGGTGTTTCTTCTTTCACCATGGAAATCGTGAGAGAGGTAGAAGAAGAAGAAAAGAGAGAGTGAGGGAGAAGGGCATCCACGTGAGAGAGGGGAAATGAGGTAGGAGAGAGAATTGTGAGAGTAATAAAGTAGAGTGTTATTGTTTTGTTTGTTTGTGAGTAAAAGAAGTTAAGTGTGTGTGTGTATATATGTAAATCGGACAGCACACAGCAGCTAGGGGGTTTTAAAATTTTATTTGCAATATTGGACACATAAGTTGTTTGTTTAATTTTATTTTCCCCACAACTTGTCGTTTTTGACAGTTTTTACTAATCTCTCGTTTGATTGATTTTATTGGTCCCACAGCTTCACTAATATTTATTAATGAATATTTAGTTGACCAAAACTGTTACGAGTCTATTTGACCCGCTTAAAGACACGTTTTCCCGGTTACCTCGAAAAACGTGCTTTAAGGTTCGGTAATGTTTTTAAACCGTTTTAAAGATCCGTTTTCTTCGGGATTTGTTCCCTCAATTATTTACACTTAATTAAGCTTCTAAATTACTTATTAGCCTAATTAATCTCTATTTTTAATTACGGGGTATTTCAAATATAATACCCTTATGGCCCTCAACCCTTTCATATTCTTCAAAGCATCTTAAAAATCTCCAATCCTTCAATCACCGCATGTACATGAACATATCAAAACCCGAACACCACCAAAAGATCGAAATACCCTAAAGAGACCGAAATGTCCCTCAGCATCTCTAGGCAATTAAAACACCCATTAAGACAAATTAGAATCCATGTCAAGTTTCAAGACGACAACCTCACCTTTTAAAGCACTTGAACCCCCTTTAGCCTCCATAAAACCTCTGAATTGATAGATTTCAAGGCCGATTCATCTACTCAACCCCCAGACCTTCCCGACCTGTAAATCAACTCCCACAATCCATTACTCCTCATTTATTGGTGCACGCTTGGTAGAAAAGCTCACCTCATCAAATCCTACACTCCCTCTTATTTTTTTCATGTGGTTTATCAACTTGAATCTGTCTAAAAATGTTTTGAAAGAAGGTAATCTTGACAATTGGAGACTGAGGGTTCCTTGGGCACCACTTGAAGTCAAGGTCGTTGCCACTTCTAAGGGGTGTAACCCAGTACGAACCCAATACAGAATCTCTACAATGACCAGATAAGTCAATTCGTAAGCAATAATTTCATAGTCAACCAAATGTTATTAGAACCTAATCTTTCTCTCGAGTTCGTTTTAGGTCAAACTAGGTGGCGAGTGGAGACTCTAGTCAATTCCACCCTTAGGGAATAAGTCCACGTGGAGCCCAATTGGGTGCGAGTGTAGTGCTCACTAGCACTCCCATAAAGATTTCTAGGAAAGATGGACGATAGAGTAGGTATTAAGGGATGCCAAGAATAATGAGTTTTCACCCTCCACTAAATGACATTTTTAGGATCTAGGATAACTAGGTGGCGAGTGGAGACTCTAGTCAATTCCACCCTTAGGGAATAAGTCCATGTGGAGCCCAATTGGGTGCGAGTGTAGTGCTCACTAGCACTCCCATAAAGATTTCTAGGAAAGATGGACGATAGAGTAGGTATTAAGGGATGCCAAGAATAATGAGTTTTCACCCTCCACTAAATGACATTTTTAGGATCTAAGATTTTCATTTAGGAACCATATTTAGACCCCCTAATACTGAAAAAATCACCCTCCACAGGGTGCTGGAGATTTCAGGTTTACTATTGTTAGATGCTAGTAATCTACATACTAGAGTTTATCTTTAGGATTCAGGTAAGGTTTACTTCTTTTTGTGATTAAGAAGGTGAATCGAGTATGAAAGTGAGAAATGACGACGATATCAAGATTTATGTGGTTTAGTTTTGATTTACCTGGACCATGAGAGGTTTAATAGAGGTTCTTAGTAGAGTGATAAAATCAGACGATTACAAGTGAGGGATAAAGAGGATCTCGAGAGTTATCTTTTATCTCCTCCGTCATCCTTCCTCTAATAATTGTGACAATAATGGTTATTTATAAGGAGGAGGATAAAATATTTGGTGAGTTCGCCCGGCTTGCCGCCCGTCGCCTGACAAGCTTGATGACGCGGATCATGTCATGAGCTGGGGCTGGCATCACCCACGATAGGTCACTGTCGATGATGAAGCTTCCTTGCTCTGTTTCGGTCGCCCATTCTTAATTGCGGAAAGGACACTTGTTGTCTTGAGGTATTAATGGTCTGATGTGACTGATTGAACTAGTCGTCAGAGGGGGCTGTACCGAGTCATGAGTGTTCCTCTATGATGGGGGGAGTTAATCGAGGTTTTGGCTAGCAATGGCAGGCTACCTTTGCCCATCTCTGAGATAGGGTGAGGGCAGTTTCCTAGATTTATTGTCTGCTAGCTGGCACCTTCCATGACTAGGGATAACAACGGGTCGGGTTTACCCATCACCCACAACTTCATCACCCATCACGCATTTCACCCGTCACCCGCGGGTGAAACAGGCGAACCCATCACCCATTTTATTTTATTTTCCAGCAAGTATTTTTATTTTTTAACACCTTATATAAGCTTAGTTTTTCAAAAAAAAAACACTCATATTAGTTTAATTATACATACCACATCAACTAATGTCAACAACATACTAAAAACATAGAGTATTAACCAAAATATTTCTAAAATATGTCAATAAATATGGAATAAGTATATATTTTTACAATAATACATACGGGTGACGGTCGGGTGAACGGGTTGGGTGACCGGGTGACAAATGTTCACCCGACCCGTCACCCGCACTCGTTTCACCCATCACCCATTTTTTACCTGTTTTAGCGGGTCGAGTGGTTGGGTGAAACGGGCACCCGTTACCCATTGCCATCCTTATCCCCGATTGAGGTTTTTGACATCTTGTGCCCAGTCGTTGGTTTGTTAGCCAGATATGTGCAATCATAAGAGGGAAACGTGGTTAGTGATCCTAACAATATGGTTAAGGTATGACTAATTATACAGTACCAACATCTATGTTTCCTAATTATCAAGATTGGAATGTTGATTGGTGCAGGTGCATGCGTGTTGTCTTGATCCTTTTGTGAAGAGTTTACTTTTACAGTTTTTGGATTACATCTTTACTCCCTTTTGTTATATGCTTGGGCTTATGGTAGATGTCCTAGTCTTAGTGGTTTTACAACTTGTACTAATGCTTGAGGTGGGGGCTAGAATATGCTTTGGTTTCAACAAGATGATTTTGTGTTGCTTTGTTATTATCCTCTTATGATGTTAATTAAGAACTATCTCCCTAATGATTAGAAGTTAGGAATAATGTGTGATTATGGATGGGAAAGTGGAAGATGTGTAAGTTGTTTTTGAAAGGGTGATCGATATAGTAAGTGGATCAACCACTCTTCTACAACATGTTTGGATAGCTTCTTGGCTCATGTTGATCACATTTTTGGGTATAGCTTAGGTGATGGAAGATAAAATCATCTCAAAGCTTGGCTAATCTGCTAGAAGTTGATGTTAACCGAGATAAACATCAAATATGTGGGCCATTTCCAATTCAGTTTAAGTTCTGATTCTTATCTCCCTTGCTCCACATCTATAGGGTTTTTTCTAATTTGGAGGAGTTTCAAGACTAGAACTGATGTGATCAATACTGATAAAGGTATTGGTACTTCAGATGGTAACATTAGGGAGAGGAAAGCAGTCTTCAATCTGGATTCAATAGGATTTCAAGAATCACCTTTAAGGTTAATATATCCATTATCGGGACAAGTCAAATTGTACTGAAGCTTGCTTTCTTAGTGAGTAGCCATTGAATTTGTTCTGATATGGCTAAAGGCGACATCTAGTTGTTCGTCTTTTGGCAATCTCGTAGTAGTAATATTTATGTGTTAATGGTTTGTATTAGCATTAAGCTAACTTTTAATATTTTGGTAGTATGTTAATCATTCGGGATGTCACGCTTGCTTGAGTTAGTATGTGGGATGGATGTGTTCTCCTCTTTTGTTGAACAACACTTCAAAATGATGAATGAAGTTTGTCTGTACTTCATCATAGTGGCCGATTTGTAAGCACTGTGTAATCTCATTCGTTGGTTTATACAAAGTATCAACTTTCTTTAAAAAAAGACCGGTAATGAGGTTTTTTTTAAGAAAATACCTAAATAAAATATTTCCTGACTTAGACAATCTCACTCCCAACTATTACTGTTATTTAACAAAAAGAAAACTAAATAATAGGTTTCAATTTTTTTAACTTTTATCAATTCATATCCGTTGTGGGTGGCTCTTCTCTTATTAATGTCGTGACTTGCAATATAGTAGAACGAATGAAGATCATTCACCTTTTTGTTAAAGGAAATGTATTTAAGAGCAAACAATACTACAAATATTACCGAGTAGTACCAATACAATTCTGGTTTAAACAAAGTAATGTTTTGCCTCAATAAAGCTTGTCTCCCCCCGACGAAAATTCCTGTTGAAAGCTCTCTTCTTGTCAGCCCTTTCTTTTCCTAGTTGAGACTACATTCCTTTGTCTTTTCCTTTTGTCTCCTGTGATTTTATCTCTTCCCAAGGTTCTGCAACTCTAAACTTGCCTGGGTAGTGGGTTATTTCATTCTAAATTTGTGGAAGTGTGGAAAACTGGCTACCTTGCTCATCCTCTTCCTCCTTTTGTTTGATTTCTCACCACCGGCACCGTCCTTTCCTTCATACTCTTCTCGTCCCTGTCTTCCGACCGGTGCTAGTTCCTTCCCACCTTCCATGGCCAAAATTCAGATGCAAGCTCTGGTCGATGAAATCTCATCTAAGTGTCAATAGATCATTCTCACTTCGGAGGAATGTGAAACCACCTCTTTGGACGATCTTGCTCTTCACCATGCATTCCCCTTGAAATGATATCTCTTTTGTAAATCTGTATCGCCAAAATCGGTGGCCGTCAAGGGTATGGAAGGCACACTCAGTTGAGTTTGGCAGTTTGAGGTAGACTTCAAGATTCGAGGTGTTGGCAGAAGCCTTCTCCTCTTTGATTTTTCTAGCATGGACAACATGAAAGTAATTTGCAATCGTGGCCCATGGTCCTTTGATGGATACCTTCTCTTATTTCAGCCTATTAATCCGCCAAAAGCTTTGTCTGATTATAAGTTTAGATGGATAACAATGTGGGTAAGGATCCATGATGTCCCGCTTATCTTCCTCAACAAGGACTTTGCCCGCAGGCTCGGTTGCATATTTGCTTCCTGGACTATAGTGATGAGGATGGTCGTCCAATGGGTGATTTCTTACATTTTCGAGTTCTTCTAGATATCTGCAAGCCGGTTATGTGATGTGTAAAGGTCTTTATTGAAGGGTGTGCTTCGGTTTTGTGTGTTACGTATGAGAAGATGCCCACTATTTGTTTTAAGTGTGGGCTTTTCACTCACATCTCAAAGGAATGTCCAATTCGGTATGACTCTCCTCCCGGGGTCTATCCTTACGGGTCATGGCTGAGAGCAACAGGTCTTTGTTTTGGCAAGACGGTTCTTCAGAAAGATGAATGTGATGCGTGGAGACTTATTTGTGGCCTTGATCGCCCTTTTACCACCCATCCTCATGTCCTCCCGTTGGTTTCCATGGTGTGGTGAAACTTGGTGAGAACCTAGGTGATCCAGCCCAAGTCCATTCTAAAGCCTCAAACTTTCCTCATCTCATTTCATCTAAGGACTCACACTTTAAGGATAGATCTTCGGGCAATGTGGGAGCTGATTTCACCCCTTCAACACCTTGGTGAGGGTGTGAAGTTCGGTCCGGGATGTAGTAGCAAGAAGTATAACTTTAACCATGTTGTTCAAGGTAGCCCACAGGAATATATATGAGCTCCATCTAAGATGATCCTCCAGGCCAAGAAAGGTAAGAAATCGCAGGCAAGGACCGAACCAAGCCTCACTGTTCAGCTTATTCATTAAAAGAAACCTACCGTTCTGATGCCGACCCTAGATGATTTTGTGGCAGTCCCTGAACCAGCTGAGGAATGCTAGGAAGTATGAGCTCATGTGCTTCTAGTCACCAAGACAGGCATTGCGTCCTAGTGATCAGCCCATCTGAGTGTTTCACTTTTGCATAATGCTTGTCTTGCCGTTCCCAGGAATCTCTTCGTTTGGGTATATCAGTCTATTAATTAAGGACATTTCATTCCGTTAAAATTTCATCGATCCCGATCTCTTTCTAGGAATAATCAGCACATCTCTTGTGCCTCTTTCGGGTTTTTTACTTTTCCCCCTATGTTGTTGATCCCTAATGTTGGTTTTCCCAAATCTTGTTGGTCTGAAGTTTTGTTACTAGAGTATGCAAAGCTCTTACTGTTTCAATTCAGTCATAATGGTATCATAGAAGATGATACTATTCGGGTTTTCCTTGGTGGGTCATGGTCACCAAGATCACCCAACTACTTTAAGCTATGTAATCCTAATTATATAATAAATTATGTTTGACTTGGCAAAAAAATAATTCTTGTTCAAACAAAAAGAGTAGCAATACAACTGAAGAAAACAAAAACAATACATAAATTAGGTATGATGAATCATACCTTTTGTTGTACCTTAATTAATATCCATTTAGGAAGGATATATATATAAGCTAGCTCATAACTAAGAAAACATATTGCAAGCTAGAGTGGTACGTGGCTAAGGTTAAACCCTAGAATCCAATGTGATAATAGTGCTTAAGTTCATAGGGTTCATGTAGTCATTGGTCCCTACCATCATCTGGTCCACTATAATCCGGTTGGCCTTCTCCGTCGGATGAAAGGGATCCCAAAACGCGTATTTAGTTCTGTCTGGACAAAGATTGGAAGTCGGGTTACAGACTCCTAGACCATTATAAGGACCTTGGCCACAACAAGCTTGTTTTGATGTAACAAACCCTGTTACATGCGTATGATTTAATGAAATTAAGATTTGTTAATTAGTAATGGAAATTATGAAGACACATTAACATATAGAAGATATATATTTACATACCGCTAGCTTGTGGATTAGTGATGAAGTCGGTCATCATGGAACCAGTGTTAGCAGCAATGAAGACGTCTGAACCGAACTGTTTGTTTAGATCCTGCAACATCTGAACCAGTAATGGGTTGTATAAAGCAGCAGCCTCCATAGGTTGAGCTGCACATTCACCGTTGACACTTCTTGATGAAGCTAGTTCGGATGGAACACAACCAATTGGACCAGTTCCTGTCACCATTACCCTTCGAGCACCAAGATTATAGAGTCTCTGCAGCGCGCATTTTCAACATACATATAATTATATTATATGGTTATACTATATACAGTTGAATTAGTTGGATTTTTAATAACTTTACGTACCATGAGAACCTTTCGATACTCAGTGATAACTAGACGTGTGAATTCGGGGAGAGTTTGTAGCCTTGATCTGGGGGAAATAGGAAGGAAGTAGTTGTTAACAAAGTCATTGCCACCGAGTACAATCAAGCAGAGTGCTCCGTTGACTCGTTGGATGGCTTGTTCTTGACCTATCATGGCAGCTAGTCGTGCTTGGTACTGCTCGAATAGTTGGAATTGTCTGTGGATCCTTATGATGTTTATCTGTATCACGTTTACGTATATAGATAGATGATGGGTTTGACAGGATTCATTGTTATAACGTACGTATAATGAATGGTAAATGTATTATTTTTAAGTGCTTACAAATTGAGTTCCGGTGTCATTAAGGACTCCAATTCCGGCTGATGCAAAGTTTGCACCAGGAAGTAGTCTCGGCCCAAAAAGCTGTGGGCTTAGGTATGGCAACACTGATTCAGATCCAAGTTTCTCACCTAATCCATAATGATTATTTACTGTAATTAATTAGTAGCTAGTGCACTGATTATATTTCTCTGTTCATGAAAGAAAAAAGAGTATATTTATTTATAGCATGAAAATGATAGCTAGCTAGCTAGCTTTAACTATCAAGCTAAGCCCACTGTGCATGTCACCTCACATTAATATACACACATACAGTAATAAATTAATAAAGTCCAGCCCAGCCCAGCCCACCACCACGTGCATGCAATTACTCTTTTTGCTCTTAAATAAAAATACAAAGCTAATAATAATATGCATGCACTACTTAATTAGCGCTTACTGATTATATCCGGAATGTTAAGACCATTGGAAAATCGACCAGTCGGACGGCCAGTAGGAAAGTCAATACCATAAGGTGGGGAATCAGCCCTAGCACTAGTGACCAAGTAGTTATTGTTGCCACTATCCACAAGAGAGTCTCCAAACACGAAGAATGCACGGGCGGCTGCCTCCGCACTTAAGCTGGTGCTTGCTCCACCCACCACTAATATTATCAATACTAGTAGCATATGATCTGATGAACAAGGCATGACTGATGAGAGAGAAGTAGAAGAATTTCTAATGAAAATTGTAGTAGCAATGTAGCTAGCAGTTAGTTATAAGTTATGCATGAGAACGGACCCAATGAGAGTATGTATTTATAGCTAAATGGTAAGCTGAGAAAAAAAAGGGTGGCATTGTAGTTGAAGTGTATTAAATTGGCCTCTCTTTTAGCTACTAATGGTTAGCTAGCTAGCACCAACTGTCAGAAAGGAGGCGAGCAGTACTTTACTTGATTATGGGAAGATAGATATATGTACCGTTTCTGTATAGTATCCTTTACATGAGCATGATATTTGCACGCCTGACCAGATTTCGAGACATTTACATTTACTTACCTATTATTGCATGAGTTTGCGCCATCTTCCGCGGCAGCAGAAGAGCCGGTCACGTTGTTTTCAGTAATCGGCTACAAATACAAAAGGGAAAATTACATGCTCCACCCATGATGTTTGGCGAAATTTCACATTCCACCCACGTGGTTTTAAAAATTACTTTCCTCACTCATGTGGTTTCTCCTGTTTTACATCTAGCAACTTTTCTAATTTTTGTTCAATTCAAAAGATGCTTAAACGTTGTCCAAAATTGATGAAACTTTACAGGGATGATGCTAAAGTGTTATATTTTGGTTCAGTGAGAAATATAAAGTTTTTTAAGCTTAAATGTGACATGTGGGACCCAATGAACATGTCACATGTTTTATTGGGTCCCACAGGTCACATTTAAGCTTAAAAAACTTCGAATTTGACATAAGATCAAAATATATCATTTTAGCATCATCCATGTAAAGTTTCATCAATTTTGGACAACGTTTAAGCATCTTTTGAATTGAACAAAAATTAGAAAAGTTGCTGGATGTAAAACAGGAGAAACCACATGGGTGAGGAAAGTAATTTTTAAAACCACGTGGGTGGAATGTGAAATTTCACCAAACGTCATGGGTGAGACATGTAATTTTCCCAATACAAAACTACTCTAATCACTACTAGAAACCTAATCTTTATAATATAACAACTTTTATTCATGCGGATTAAATCCACAAACCTTCCACTTTTACTTCTTGTTGTAATTATACCATATAAGTCCAAGTACACTTGTTTTAACGGAACAAAATCTGAAATAAACCTCTTTTTAGAAAATAAATCCACCTATTAGATTTCTTTCAAAACTATTTTCTAAAAATACACCAACAAGTATACAAATTTCAAGTGTTGGAGCAACAAGATTTCTCGGTTTAAATGAGGGAGACACCGTCTTTTTAAAAAAACGATTTCAAAGACTATCTTTTCAAAAGATGATTTTTTTCTGTCTCTTTCACGTGACGAGGATGCTGATGTGGTTCAGAAATAAGTGAAAATCGTCTTTTGAGGAGATGAATTATCTTGGGAGTATTAATTTAAGAATTAGTTTTAAAAAAGGTATAACTGCTGGATTTGAGAAGTTTTTTTCCTTGTTTTAACATCTTGGAGAGATAAGACTGATGTTAGTTCATCACTTGTACCGGCAAAAAGTAAAACATGTGGGAACCAAGACTAGTCGGGTCCCGTTGTTGGTATGGAATGTGATTTTTGTTTTTCTTGTACAACTTAAGAAAGATAAGCATGATTAAAATCTAAAATAGTGGACCCCTTCCATATTTCCAACTAGACGTTCAAGTGGGAATTGCTTAGGACCGTCGATTGATTCTTTCAGAACTTCAACATCTACCGTTTGGACTATGAGATAGATGCTTAAGACGAGCATCTTCGTCCCCTCACATCAAGGTCTTGAGTAATAAGACTATTAAGTTGATATTGCAGCTCTTGTTTGAATCTTTCACATACCCTTTTACTTATATAGGAACATCTAACATTGACCATTTCCTTATTTTTCTTCGTTTTATAAGGGTTTTGACGTTGAATTAAACTTTTCTTATCTATATATCTCTTCTTTTGTCCAGTTTATCTATATTCAAACTGGATATGTTTATGTTTTTCTTTTGGGAAATTTCACAAGATACCCTCGAGGCAGTGGCGGACCCATAATTTTAAATTAAGTGTGTCAACCTTATAAATTAAGATTTTTGAATTTAACAATAGGCTTTTATATAATGTTATATTGATGTTGTGATCATATTGACAATAAATACTAGTAGTATAAGATCTACAGTAAAATAAATTTTAATTATATTCTTAAAAATAGTAAAAAAAATATTATTCTTAATTTAAAGTTAGTATAGCATCATTCATGAACAAACTAGAAGAATCAATTTAGGTTGACAAGTTGTAAATGTTAATCACAAATAAGTAATTAACTTTAGGGCCTTTGTTATTCTTAGAGATAAAAAAAATGTGGAAAGGTGGGAGTGCATAATAAATCAAGATTGGAGAAAACAAACAATATTAGTGAGGAAAGAAAGGTTAGACCTGGCAATTTTGACCCAACCCAAAACCCAACCCGAACCCAACCCATATTTTTATGGGTTAGGGTCTTGATTATTGACCCATCTAGTTTTTGGGTTGGGTTAGGGTAATAAGCTAATTTTGTGGGTTGGGTTAGGGTAGAGATCTTAACCCATGACCCAACCCGAAACCCGAAAATATATTTATTAATAATGAAAAATAAAAATATTAATTCACAATTATATATATATTATTTTCAAATCAAGCTATATCTTAGCCTTAAGCCCAAGTGCAGTTGGACTATTCCACCTTTTCAATAATATCACATAATCTTAACTAAAAAAACGGCCTAACCTACTGCATATCATACAAAGGGCTCAACCAGACCTTAACATAATGTTGAAAACCCAAATGCTCTCGTCTTGAAGACTCACATCCATTTTTCTTCTCTATGTCGTTGTTCATGTCTATGTCGCTCTTCATCTCTGCCCAAGGTTTGTTTTTCTAATTCTCACTACCATAGTTGTTCTTGAGAACATATGTACGTTTAGATTATCTAGAAGGGTGAACAATAGTAGGTGAAATGTATTTTTTTTGTAAGTAGGATCTTGATTGTAGACCTCTTAGTGAATTCTGAAGCCAACAATACAGATAGTGTGCTGCATAAAAATTCCTTAACTGTTGGTAACAATTAAGTTATTGTGATTGTACTTTTCTCAGGCATGAGCACTCAATTTTAACAAGTGTAATTATTTTAAAACTATCAGTCACAGTTTGAGGCTTTGAGCTCTCAGTTTATAAATTATTTCTAACTTTAGAAGATTTGTCTTTAGTATATTCTCTAATGCATAATGAAGATTTTCATTTTCATTGCCCCTTTTTATTAAGGGCAGTAGGATCATGTGCATATCTAGATAGGATTCCTCCTCAACAGTGGTAGAGCTTTAGGCTCAGATTGATAAATATAAACTTATGGAAAAAGTATGTGTTATTCTATTCATGGGAAATTGGTGCAGTACTTTTACATTCTTTGCATAACATGGAATTTGTTTAAAGTTGAGTCGATCAAGCAAGATTACTTCTCTTCCTTTTGTGTCATCCTAATTAGATTTTTATATTAATTTCTACTCCTAATCCATCTAAATTATTGTATACTTAAAAATGGGTTGGGTGGGTTGGGTTAGGGTTGAAGGATTTTAAACGGGTTGGGTTAGGGTCATGATTTTCTGACCCATCCATTTTTGGGTTGGGTTGGGGTTGATGATATTTTAAATGGGTTGGGTTAGGGTTGATATCAACCCGACCCAGCGACCCAAATTGCCAGGTCTAAGAAAGGTGCATTTAAAATATATAAGGACTAAAACAAAACTAAAAAATTTAAAAGCAAAATATAAATTACACAGATGAAGAGTGATTTACAAAGTGAAATACAACTATTATTAAGGTCATTCTTTAGCCTTGAACTCAATTTATTTTACATATATTAGGTGATATTTTGTAATGAAATAAACAAATTGCATTAACCATATTTGAACTCAGCCCATATTTATCAACACATGAGTGTTTTTTAACTAATTAAACATGATAAGTTATAGCATATAAATAAATTTTATCCTTATTATGAACTACATGTGTGTCAGTTGACACTCTATGCTCTACATTGGATTCGCCCCTGCCTCGAGGTTTGAGCACATTTTACGAGATACTCCTGAAGTTTCATTTTCATTACGAGATACCCCTAAGGTCTCATTTTCTTTACGAGATACCCATGAGATTTCATCTCATTACGAGATACCTCTGATGTTTCAATTTTATTACGAGATGCCCCTCCGTTCAAATTCTGATATATTATATTTTCATATTCTTATTTTACTCTCCCACCATATGCCCCTAAATAATCTCAAAGGTTTATGGTCAATTTTTAAAATTTAAAATATAAACATAATACACAAAAAAACAATTAAAGATAATATAAAATTTAAACTCCATTTTAAGTAAATGAATAAAAATAACATAAACAAAAATAGTTAAAATTTTAAAAATAAATAGAAATGACTAAACAATAATATTAATTTATTTTAAAAAGTTATAAGAATTGCATTAAATATAAGAAATTATTAAACAATTTTATTAATTATATAATTTTATAACAAATATATTATTTCATATCAATATTCATAAAAAATGATCATATTTATGGTTTTTATACTTATTTTTTTAATTTTAAATAATGATCATATTTATGTTTATTTTTAAAATAATTGATTTTTTTATTTAGTTATTTCCATTTATTTAATTGTTTTAAATATATTCATTTTTAAAATTGTTTTTAAATTTTATATGATCTTTAAATTTTTTTGTGTATTTTATTTAAGTTTTAAATTTTAATAAAACTTGGACCATAAACTCCTGAGGTTATTGTAGGGGCATATGTTACGAGGTAAAATTGGGATATAAAAAATATAATATACTAGGATTTGAACCTCAGGGGTATCTTGTAATGAAAATGAAACCTTAGGGGTATTTTGTAAGGAAAATGAAACCTAAGGGGTATGTCATAAAAAAAATGAAATCTCAGGGTTATCTCGTAATGAAAATGAAACCTCAGAGGTATTTTATAAAATTCACTCAAACCTCAGGAGTATATTGTGAAATTTCCTTTTTCTTTTTTAACATATTGGTTTCTTTTCCTACTTTTTTTTAATTCCTCTTCTAGTGGCATAACATAATCTTCATAAATTTCATTAAATTCAAAATGATTCTTACTTTTCCATGTGACTCAAGGGTTGTCGCATTTTCCCATGATTTTTTTACATGACTGACTATTAGTATCGTGTCATCACTGGCCTATGGAATGGCTTCGTGACTAGCCTTAGCTTTCTTTCTTTTTTTTCGAAGTTAAAACATGGATTATATTTCATATTAATAGCCACAAGGCTTGGATAACATTGCTCGAACAATATTAACCCTATCAATTAGTACATAAAGCAATTTCACCATGGTCCTTAGCAAGAGTCATTAGGAAAACATAGATTCAGTGCATAGATGCCACAACATAGCGAATAACATTAAGGATGGATACTGTAATGTCATAACGAACTAGATCCTAAAGTTTCCAGCAAATAGCTTATATGCTAGCAAAACAGATGCTTCGGTTTACAAATTCGGCCTCATGGGTATTGTAATGAAGCATGTGGCCGATCGCAACTGGCAGCAGACGAGATGTGGGTCATATTCCCGCACAACTACAGGCTATCTCTTGAGTGTTGGTAATTAATGGTGACTATAATTATCTAGGGGTCAACCATGCAAACATGATGATTAAATTTCTGAGCAGTCCATGTGCCATCACTACCTACTTGCTTTTGTCTTAATTTGGTGGGGAGATGACCCAAACGTGAACCAACACAGGGAGGATGACATTGGGGAGGCGTCATACTTTGTTGTGCTTCCATCAACCTGTTCGGGAAGATCGTAAGGACCGTGTATCGGAGCCGCCAGTTGCGGTTGCGGTTGGGGTGTGAGATTAAGTCTCCTAGTATGGAGCTGCAAACCATCGATACCTTCATTGAGAGAAGAGAATGTTGGGATCGGAGATACCAAACAAAACACTATGTTGTATTCCAACATTCTGCCTGCATAATCCTTCGAGAGCTCAAAATGCCTCCACACATAGTCTAGTGTGGCCTTCTGTTTCCCACTGTGACAACATGCACAGTTCGTGATTGAAATGGAAGGTTCCTAAGTCCAGACGATCTTCTGCCTAATCTCTAATCGGATCCCTAGTCTACTAGCATCCAGTTCCGCGAGTTCTACCGAATTACCTTGTTGCCGAGAAAATTGAGTACAAAGAGAGGAAAAGGTTCGCAATAGCAATGAAGCAGGGAAATTCTGTAAGTTCAGATCGCGTGTTTTCATTGGGAGGGGGGGTGAACCCCTATTTATAGTGTTTCTCATGGGCTGTCTGGCCTATCATGTCGTGCCAGCCTGGCACATAAATATCTTGATAGGCCTACAAAATATCTCGTAATAATCTTACCCTAACTTCCCTACTTTTACTACTTGTGTCCACATTATACCTTTAGCGACCGGTCACAGGCGACCGGTCGTTACTTATACTATGTTTGGTATTTCTAGTGACCGGTCACAAGCGACCGGTCATGACGACGCTTTTAGTGACCAGTCATAGACGACCGGTCACCGCCTATGTTTCACTCTGGTACCTCTAGCGACAGGTCACGAGCGACCGGTCATTGCTCGCACTTCGTTTGGAGTCTTTCGCGGCCAGTCGAGAATGCCCGGTCGTGGCTGGTATTTTGCCCCAGGCACCCGGTCGGAGTGACCGGTCGCTCCTTTGTGCTTTCTTTCTGCCATCCCGACCGGTCAAACTGGCCCGGTCGCTGCGAGCTCTTCTTTCCTTCTTCGTTTTGCTGGTTCCTGATTCTTTTGGGGCTTCTGGGCATATTTTCCCCTCTTCATCAATCCCACAAGTTCTACTTTTGATGTCTTGACGAAGAAAGTTGAACTTAGAGCCCGCTTCTTCTGATCAGGTCTGTGGAATAAAAAAAATTTGTTCTAACCTTCTTTGTGTCTGGCCTTGCCTTCTTATCCCTCATCTCCCAGTCCCACAAGTTCCACCTTTTCTTACCTGTGAAAAGGGTGGAACTTCTTATGGCTCGTGCTACGCTCGTGCCTGTCTTTGTACGGAGCGGGCCCTTGCAGAATTTCTATCGTTTCGCGCGTGCCAGTTGTCGCTGTGGAATGTGCAGAGTCCCTGCACTTTTCCCTACAAAAAGTGTTTTTTTGTTTGTTTTTCATATTTTAAATATTTTCGAAGCTGATTTTACCGCTTTTTAAGGGTTTTGGAAGGACAACGTCTTCTCTCTCCTTGTGCCTTTTGCAATTTCGCGAACTTTCGTGCTCTCCTCGCTTCCTCTCATTTTTCCGTTTTCCTCGTCTACCCTGATCCCACACTCTCTTCGCTATAATGGCATCCTCTAGTTCGAAGGAGACCCTCTCTTCCGCACTCGACGCCATTTAAGGTTCGAAATCGGGTGGTAAGTTTCGTCTGACTTTCCTAAAACCTAAATCCCCTTTCTTGAAAAAACGGCAACCACTGCCTAGCATCTTGGATGTTAAGGCTCTCGATTCTCTTCTTGCGAAAGTGGAAGTCCCAGTTGGGACCCAAATCTACCTTCCTTCCTCCGATTCGCATCCCTTTGACGACTTTGGTCGTGGATAAAATGAAATGGAAGGTTCCTAAGTCCCGACATCTTCTGCCTAATCTCTAATCGGATCCCTAGTCTACTAGCATCAAGTTCCTCGAGTTCTACCGAATTACCTTGTTACAGAGAAAACTGAGTTCAAAGAGAGGAAAAGGTTCACAATAGCAATGAAACAGGGAAATTCCGTAAGTTCAGATCGCGTGTTTTTCATTGGGGGGGAGGGGTGAACCCCTATTTATAATGTTTCTCATGGGTTGTTTGGCCTATCATGTCGTGCCAGCCTGGCACGTAAATATCTTGATAGGCCTACAAAATATCTCGTAAATATCTTATCCTAACTTCCCTACTTTTACTACTTGCGTCCACATTATACCTTTAGCGACCGGTCACAGGCGACCGGTCGTTACTTATACTATGTTTGGTATTTCTAGTGACCGGTCATAGGCGACCGGTCATGACGACACTTTTAGTGACCAGTCACAGACGAATGGTCACCGCCTATGTTTCGCTCTGGTACCTCTAGCGACCGGTCGTTGCTCGCACTTCGTTTGGAGTCTTTCGCGGCCAGTCGAGAATGCCCGGTCGCAGCTGGTATTTTGCCCCAGGCACCCGGTCGGAGCGACCGGTCGCTCCTTTGTGCATTCTTTCTGCCATCCCGACCGGTCAAACTGGCCCGGTCGCTGTGAGCTCTTCTTTCCTTCTTTGTTCTGCTGGTTCCTGCTTCTTTTGGGGCTTCTGAGCATATTTTTCCCTCTTCAGTGATGAAAATTCTTTAGAAAATGTAGTGTAATAAATTAAGATTTTTGCGGGGTTCATTGATGTGTGATGAGAGGGAGAAAAATAATGGTCCCTTTTATATTATTTTTTAAAAAAATATTGCTATATAGAGGAGAATATTTGGAGTCTATAATACCCCTATGATATGTCAATAAATACAGATAAGATATCCTCTTATTATTGGCTTCTCATGGCCCACTACTAATGAAGAGGCTTCAGTTTCGGTTCTAGTGCAAGAACATGGTTATTGCCCTTCATTTGGTTTTTTTTTTTTTGTAGTTTTAAGCTTGTGAACCCAAGGTGTACCTCTATTTACTTCATTTACAATGAAGCACTTTCGATTGAAAAATTTAAATCAACAGTTGAACTGCAATCTCATTTTCACATCACGATTGATTATCCTCCTTATTCTTTCACCCGCGTGTTTTTTTTACTTGTTAAGAAACCGATAACCAGAGTATCGGCATGCGGGAAACCGATACTCTCATTTTCGGCTTCTTCACATGTGAAAAAAGAGTCGTTTCTCTTTTGCATAGAAACCAATAACTAGAGTATCGGCTTCTGTGTATGCTGTTACTCTGGATATCGGCATCTATGTAAAAGAGCCAATGACTTTATGCCTTGAAATTAGCCCCCCATAAACTCTCATCCTTTTTGCCGATAAGCTCACAATCGCCTAACACATTTCTCCTCATATCCTCCCTCCCTTCCTAACTTTATTTCTTTGTAGTTTTTCTAAAAGCAGTGTGAAAGAGCATGATAAAAAAACAAGAATGGTAGTAGAAGATGAGTGGAGCGATGAGTATGATATTGGACAGCAGGGTCCGTTGCCGTTTATCCTGTAGACAACTCATATATCTGCAGCATATGCTTCCATTGATGAGGTTGATACCTTTATTAATTTATTATTTGTGTAGTGACTTTACATTAGTTCATTGTAGTTAAATTATGTAGTGGTTTGTTATATGCATTTGAATTAATTAACCCTTAGTTAGTATACATTAATATTTGTAGTACTTATTAGTTTATAATTGTAGCTAACTTAGGTATTATATATCAATATTAGTTTGTTAATTTATCATTCTTAGTCAGTATATACTATATGATATAGTTGTTTGTTATACGCACTTGAATTAATTAACACTTAGTCAGCATATTGTACTATTAGTAGTGCTTATTAGTTTAATAATTGTAGCTAATTAATTGTGGTTAACTTAGTTATTAGTATATATTAATATTATTTGTTAATTTATCATTCTTAGTTAGTATATATTGACATAATTAGTTAAAGTATATAGTAGTTTGTTATATGCACTTGACGTAATTATTAATTTTTGTAGTATATAGTAATATTAGTAGAATAATACCTAAAGAGTGTCTATATTATTTGATATGATAATCATAGAATAATAAAGAATAATTAAATGAATTGTTGTTAATTTCTTTTATAAGTAATAGAATTATGGTTAACTATAGATAAATTGACATTGACTTTAATTTATTAGTGCTTTGATTAATTAATGTTAAGTTTGTAGTGTAAAGATTATTTTTTAACGGTTGTGAACTAAGTTGTTGAAATTTTATTACTGAATTATAAACATAGTTACCGATAATTGTTTGGGTTGTAGAGGTTTGCACCTTATTGGAACAAGACACTGAAATCTAGGTCATGTTGGAAGGGTACTACAATCCCTTATGTTGTCATAATGCCCTATATTGTTCGAGTTGGTTTGTTTGGACCTACTGCGTTGAGGTTTAACAACTAAACCGGTATCATTAGTGCACTAATAGATAGGCGGCGTCCTAAGACGCACATATTTTTATGCCGTTTAGAGAGGTCACAATTACGCTTAAGGACATTCATGTTTTGTTTGGGCTTGTGATTGAGGGACACTCGTCCGCTCTCTACTAGTGCAGTAAATGTAAATGCAGAATGTCTATGTCTGCTAGGTGACGTCCCACCAACTCACAAAGGAAATCTGAAACCCCTTGGCTGGCTGCAGAGTGATTCATGTAGTGTGATCCTGATTTCGTCAACGTTATCCCATTGACACTAGCAACATGCGAGCATACATGCTCAGACTTATAGGAGGGCTGCTGTTCACCAACTCAAATGAGTCAATGTCGGTGTAACCCCGTCTTAAGCCAATCGTGGTTATCGCAACTTAAAAACACCCATATGAAATCGTAGCGGAAAATAATGTACACCCGGACCTTGCTACGGTCTGATTAACAGAAATAACCGAACTTAACTACTTACAACAGTCTAACCAAAATATCCACCCACCGAGTTTACAAGTATCTCCCCAAACCTCATAATTCTTCACAAGCTTAAATATTAACAGACGGGTGCACAAGCGCAACCCGTGCTCAAAATAAACTCAACCTAAGTCTAACCACCCGTACTCTCGTGATGAGTCTTCATAGGGCGCTTACCTGCAAATGTAAACACAGCCCCCGAGGGGGTCAGCACCTTTGCTGGTACGATTCTCTTATAGCCCCCAAGCTAACGGGGCTATGACGACTAATTGTTGATAGCATGCAGATTGATTTGATACACAACATAAATAGGAAGTGCAATAAACAACAATCCACACATGAACAAATAAAGTTCAAAACAATGAACGACTTAAAGGTGTTCCCTTAATAAGTGAGTTAACTGTTTAACTCCTTAAGTTGGACTTCTCTTAATCTTATTCCATCCTTACCTTACCTCAACCTTAATTCTTACCTTAGTCTTGATATACAAACCGTTCTTTAATTAGAAATGGTTGTATCTTAACTCAATGTTTATTTTTGTCGGGTCAAAAGCAACCCTAGCCAATGAGCTATTAACTCCATTGGTTGAATAAACATCTAATCTTAGAATTAGGATTTAGGTGATTCTACCGCACCATCTTAATTTGCCTTCTACCTTAGACTGAAATCCAAGGTAGCTGAGTCGACTCTCGACCCTAGGCGACAAGTCCTTAAGCGGAAGTCGAATCTGATTCAGATACAGACCCCTTTTCCTTAACATGCATGACCGGAGTCAGTCCCGGATTCCTCACTCCCCCAAGTTCCAGTTAGTGAAAGTCTCAAAGACAATGTGTTAGTTAAACCTTTCTCGGGTACTAACCAACCAATATAAAAGAGGGTGTTCTTAACTCATACCATAATTACTAAACATTGTTAGTAAGTAATCTCAAGTAAAATGTGTTAGCTTTAATCACAAGCACACAATAAATACAATAAACCGGTTGCATGCTTTATCTTGTTTAGTCGGAACACATAAACAATAGCACACAAGCCGAGGGACACCTCGTTAGCAAGCAGGTTACAAGAAAACCATACCGTACACCGTCGATTTGTGTCGGTTGTCTAATCTCCTTCCGAATCCCAATTCTCAAGTCCTAAAACATTGATCCAATTTAGGTCATTAATTTATTCCATGTTACTTAACTTACTTAACCCTTAACGATCCCCATCTAACACCTCTTAAGTTCTTACAAACTTAACCTTAAACATTTAAAACTTTAACTTAACTTAATCCCTTATTATATGCTTGTTTATCTAATCATCATTACCCCCTTAATAGCTTACTTCTAATGCTCCCTTATCATCCTTAAATTTTTTTTTTACATGTTCTGCACTGGACCGCCCCTCTGGGGAGGTCCCTGGGGCGGTCCACACCAGAGGCTACCTTGCCTGCAGAATTCGTCTGGACCGCCCCCATTTTCCAAAGTGCTTTTCTTCTCCTTTAGAACTCCAAATCCACCCTAATCTTTTCCTAATCATTCCACATGTTTCCGCACATGTTTTAACATCATTTTAGCACCTTAATACCCTCTTAAACCATCCAACAACCTCCTTAAACTTTTACTCAAATTCTTACTATATCCTTAACACTTAGAACTTAATTTCTTGCACTTCCAACTTGTGTTTTTACCTAAGACTTCCACTAACCAAATTGTCTTTCTACATACCAAAAGACCACTCTATATGCATCATCACTCATTCCTATTTCCTTCACTCAAACTTCTCAAAGCTATAACCTAGCACATGCTTACATCCTTACATCCTTACAAGTCATTATACCATAATTTTCCTTCAAACTTTGCACAAGTTTCCTAACTTCCTTAATCATGGTTTTGGTGCCTTAAATTCACCATTGTAACCCCTAGTTCCTCCTAGACATCCCTAGGTCATCCTAGTACTCAAGAACTCCATAGTTTATTCATTTTCACCAAAACAACCCTTAATGTTTACTAGAACATCCTTAGTCTTAAAATCTCCTTAGAACACCTTAAACACTTAGTTTCTTCACCAAATTTTGACATGGCTTCCTTAGTATATTATTACACCCAAACACTTAAGTTTTTCATCCTTAACACAACCAAGAACACACCAATCCCTTATACACATTCTTACACACAAAACTACACCCAAACTACACTAAATCATAATATAGTGCATAAACTTAAATTGCTTGGCACTTAGGCCCTGAAATGACATGGATCTTAGGCCCTTAAATGACATAAAACTTTACCACTGACTTTCCCACATAATATAGCCTTCAACCTGCAAATACACACAACAATGCTCCCATTGCAATTATAAGTGTTCTTGTAATTCACCTTGTGATTGTTTACTAACTCATTTGCCATTTGCTCCTTAATCAAAGTTCTCCAATATAATCATGTTCTTTCTCCTAGGTTTTATAACCCCCTTCCTAATGTAAACTCTAAGCTACACATACCCTTTATCTAAGTCCCATTCCTTAAAACAATAAAACACCTTAAGGTAAGTCATTTACCTTGTTTTTCCAAGCTTTGCCTCACACTTTCCTCCTTAGGTTTTCTTGCTTGATTTTCGGCCACCAACTTAAATTCCCTTGCCAATGTTATAACCAATATATAATGACTCTAATGAGTGCTAAAGGATACACCAACCTTAAGGAATCATTCCTAGGTTAAAAAATGTGTTTTAAGGTATTAAAATGAATGTTTACCTTTGAAGTCTTAAGATAGGCTTGGATATGAATCAAGGAGGACCTCCTCCAGTCCTTGGAGATTAAAAACAAGCTAGAACAAGGCATAAAAACACGGCTCCATGAGAGGTAATTTTCGGCCATGATGAAAAATGATGGAAATATGATTTTTCTTGCATTTTCCTTACCTTGAATGAATGGAGAAGCTAATGAACTCATCAAGAAAATTTTTCCTCCTCTAATGGCGATTTCCCATGGCACCAAAATGAAGCTTTTCAAATTTTGAAAAGATAGGAAGCAAGGGCTTGGTCTAACTAAGAGTTATCTAAGCTTATTTTTGAATTTGGAGCTAAAATGAAGATTTGGTGGCCAAGGCAAGATGGAGGAGAAACGGAGCAACACTTACGGTTTGGAGAGGATGAAGAAGGTGAAGAAAAACGGTGGAGGAGGGGATGAATGAAGGAAGAAGAGGAGAGAGGTAAGTTTAAAGAGATATTTTGTCTTAAAAAACCAATAGTACATTTTTTAATTCCCTCTTCTTTTCCTAACTTGCTGGCTAATTATGGTGAGTCACCACTCTTAAAATTGGCCCCCTTGCTTAATAAGATATTTGTAGTCTTGGTTGACCAATTAATTAAACTTAGTTGACTTAAGCTTAAACTAGGTACTATTTGGTTACTATTCACAATTAATGCACATATTTGTGAAATTTTTGATTTCCCATTTATTTAGGCTTCATAATGTGATACTAAATAGTAAACAAGTTTATTAAGGTGTAATCATGGGCATTTATCCACTCAAAACCCATTTCTAAGACAATTTTTCAAAAATGTGCTTTAAGAGTCCTTAAAGCACAATTTGTGTTTTAACTTGTTTTTGAGCTTGGTTTTCTTTGGTAATTGATTTAACATGTCCATTAGGATGTTAATAAGGTCTAAGAATGATATTTGGGTGCTAACCCAAGTTACTTCAAGCTTAGAGCATGTTTTTGCTTAAATTGCTCTTATGGTGTTTCCTTGTGTTTTCTTTGATTTGAATTGTTTCCCAATGTTTCTAAGGCATAATTTAGCCTCCTTATATCTTAGTTTAACATATAAACACCATATCTAGTTTTGGGGTATTTCAATCTACCCCCCTTAAAAGAACACTGTCCCCAAAGTTCATATATATACTCAATCATTCACATTACTCAAGGTTCTTAATCTTAATACCATATCTTATATTCACAATCACACATCTCAAGACCCAATGGTCTGCCACAAGTACAATACACAAGTACTATACATATCTTAAACTTACCACAAGTGTAATAACTTACACAAAACCACATCTTACATCAACCAAACAAACGACAACATGTTCGTTTACTAACTCAAAAGCAAGGAAGCTCTACCCCCCTTAAAAAGGGGTACACCCCGTACCCTATACAGACAATCTAGTCGGTAAACAACGAAGGATACTTCGATCTCATCTTATCCTCTAATTCTCATGTGGCCTCTTTGACATCCTGGTTAGACCAAAGAACCTTCACCAGTCGCACTGACTTATGGCGAGTGTCGCTAGTCTTACTATCCAAGATTCTCTGAGGAACCTCCACTGATCTCATATTTGGTTCTAACGTCAACCTCTCAAGCTCTAACACATGGGAGGGGTGGTGCATGTACTTCTTCAGCTGTGAGACATGAAAGACGTCATGCACTTTACGCAGCTCAGCAGGCAAATTCAACCTGTAAGCAACTGGGCCCACCCGCTCCGTAATCTCATAAGGACCAATGATAAGTGTGGAATTTATCTATTTTTATATGCTTAATGTGATTAATATTTTATTGGTTTATATGATAAATTTCTTACTTATATGTTATTTTATGTTATATTGGAAGAACTCCCCTTACTTGTGATTTTATACATAAACAGGTTAAAAACGCTGAAAAAAAGGTCTAAAAACATATATCAAAAGCTTCACGATCAAACTGGGACCAAACAGAATCAAAAACGGATATTCTACTCAATTTACAGTATGATCCAGATTTATGTACTGATTTATAAACCCGTACCACAAAGGAGTGGAACCGGGATTGTTGATGATTTACAAATCCCGAACCACAAAGAAAATCTCGCGCCGCATTCTTAAAGTAAAAGAAAGAGGAGCGCTTGTAATTGGGCATTTGTTACGTGAGACACATTGCACATGGACTGGGCTCGGACAAAATAAAAAGGAGAGCCAACACCATCACGTGGGTCTTGGGCTTTTACTGCAACATTTCAAGATATGTCACGTACAGGAATTAGACATGCTTGGTCGGACTCATCGTTGGATGTGGATGAAAAGAAGCCATGCATGCATAAGACGGCCCATGCAGAGAGAATACAACCATGTGCACACAGGGGATATAAGTCAGGTACGAAACAATTCAGAGGACACATTCGTAACCTAGGACGAGACGAAAAGAATTCAGAACCCTAGACCGTCGCCGCGAGAAGAAAAGGAAGCCAGGGAGATTATCAGTCAGTTCTGACAGACTGGAGCAGAAGGCAGAACCGGATTCGTCATCGTTTTCTAATTAGATGACGTTTTCTAATCTCTTTAACATTGTTATTATTTCTTTGTCTCCGATGTCTGAGTAGTTGTTATAATTCTGGTTTTACTATGGACAACTAGTTTATTATTTTGCTTCTTGAGTTGTTAAATACAAATTCTATACAGATGGTAGTTTTATTCCTTGTTATTATTGAATTCTCTTATTATTAATTATTGCTTGAGTTTTTTTGGTATGAATTGCTTATAAGTGAGAACTGCGGCGTTCATTAGACCATAGGAATATTACCAGTGAAATTACAGATGGCAATTCCTGAGGATTAGCTGACTAGAAACCAGATGAATCGTTAACGCTACTAGTTAATTTGTATATTCATAATGAGAGTTAGGATATGGGAATTGCTAGTAAGAATCTATCTTGCGGGAGACCGGTTTTGGATTAATTTAGATCTGAGGTTGCAATCTAGAATTTAGAAACACTCAGGAAGGGAATTGATAAACTAGGGAAAAGTAGTAAACCAGGATTCACCCTTTAGATTTATTAGATAATCACTTTGAATTGTTTCCAGTTTATTTAATTATTTAATTTATACAATCAAACCCCAAGTTTATTGTTGTTATTTTTCTCTAGTTTATTAGTTAGTAGATTAAAGACTCAAACTAGACACAGCCTCCTTTGGTTCGATAACCTAGAGAATACTACCTAGGAAAACTTGCTACGATAGACCAGTACACTTGCTGATAATACGTTTCATACCGTACAACCAACAAACTTCGGGCTCAATTTGCCCTTCTGCCCAAATCTAAACACACCCTTCATTGGTGAGACTCGCAGAAATACCCGGTCGCCCACTGCGAACTCCAGGTCTCGTCGTCGAACATCAGCATACGACTTCTGCCTATCTTGAGCAGCCTTCATATTCTCCCTGATTTGCTGAACTTCAGCCTGAACTTGCTCTAAGTACTCAGGTCCTATGATGACCGTCTCACTCGACTCATCCCAGTAGAGCGGTGTACGACATGGTCTACCGTACAACGCTTGGAGAGGCGCCATCTTGATCGAAGCATGATAGCTATTGTTGTAAGAGAACTCGATCAGATGCAACTTGTCAATCCAACTACCCTGGAAGTCTAAGGCACATGCTCTCAACATGTCCTCGAGTGTCTGAATTGTACGCCCAGTCTGACCATCTGTCTGAGGATGAAATGCGGTACTCAACTTCAATTTTGTACCTAACGCTTCTCTTGTAGCTCTCCAGTACCTCGAAAGGAATCGGGTATCTCTATCAGACACTATGGTCTTTGGTACCCCGTGGTGTCTCATGATCTCATTATCAAACAACTCAGCTAATTTAGTTACCTTCCAAGTATCCTTCATCGGTATGAATCTGGCTACCTTGGTAAGGCGATCCACTACAACCCATATCATGTTCAGACCTCCCCTGGTAGGTGGGAGTCCGACCACGAAGTCCATTGAGATATCATGAAACTTCCACTCCGGAACTGGCATCGACTGTACCATTCCGCCCAGTCGTCGGTGCTCGAATTTCACATTCTGGCATGTGAGACACCTCAAAACGAACTCGGTAACATCTGCCTTCATCCCCGACCACCAGAAGTATCTCTTCATGTTCTTGTACATCTTAGAGGCTCCCGGATGGATGGAAACTGAAGAACAGTGTGACTCTCTCAATATGCGGTCCTTCAGATCTAAGCTGCTGCGCGGGATGCATAACCGGCCCTTAAGTCTGATCAGATCATCATCATGAAGTCTGAAGTCGTATTTCTGACTCTCAAAGGTACCCTCTGTCAGCCTCTGTCTAACTTCCCTCATATTCTCATCGGCCCTCTAAGTCTCTCGCACCTCATCAACCAAGCTCGAGGAAGCAAGTAGCGAATGGAGTGAGTGTGCTCGACGGCTCAAGGCGTCAGCTACTACATTGGCCCTCCCTTCTTTATACTGGAGGTCAATATCGTAGTCTTTTAGAAACTCTAACCATCTCCTATGTCTGAGATTCAACTCCTTCAAAGTGAATATGTATTTCAAGCTCTTATGATCGGTGTAGATCGTCACACTAACCCCGTACAAGTAGTGGCGCCATATCATCAAAGCGAAGACTACAGCTCCCAACTCTAAATCATGTGTGGGGTAGTTCTCCTCATGTTTCTTCAGCTGGTGAGAGGCATATGCAACCACCTTGCCATGCTGCATGAGTACACAGCCCAACCCTCTGCCGGATGCATCACAATAAACCTCAAAGCCCTCCGTACCTTCTGGAATGGTCAGAACTGGTGCAGTGGTCAATGAGTCCTTCAAGCTCTGGAATGAACTCTCACAGTCATCCGTCCATATGAACGGTGCATCTTTCTTCATCAGACTGGTCATCGGCTTCGCGACCTTGCTGAAGTCCTTAACAAACCTCCGATAGTACCCTGCCAGACCGAGGAAGCTCCGGATGTCGGTAACCGTCTTCGGTCTTGGCCAGGTGCGTACGACATCAATCTTTGCTGGATCCATCGAGATCCCAGCATCTGAGATGACATGACCCAGGAAAGAGACCTGGTCAAGCCAAAACATACATTTGGAGAACTTAGCATAAAGTTGGTTCTCCCTCAGTATCTCTAACACCCTCCTCAAATGTTCCTCATGCTCTGCTCTCGACTTAGAATATATTAGTATGTCATCGATGAATACCACAACCGACTTGTCCAACTGCTCCCTGAACAAGCGGTTCATCAGATCCATAAACTTCGTCGGTGCGTTTGACAAACCGAACGGCATCACTGTGAATTCGTAGTGGCCGTATTGTGTCCGGAATGCCATCTTCTCAATATCCCCCTCCTTAATGGCTATCTGATGATACCCTGATCTGAGATCAATCTTGGAAAACACAGATGCCCCCTTCAACTGATCGAACAGATCATCAATGCGAGGTAGTGGGTACTTATTCTTCACAGTCGCTGCATTCAACTCTCTGTAGTCGATGCAGAGGCAGAGACTACCATCCTTCTTCTTCACGAAGAGAGCTGGCGCTCCCCATGGTGAAACACTGGGTCTTATGAACCCCTTATCTAACAAGTCTTTCAATTGTTCCTTCAGTTCATTCATTTCTGCCGGAGCCATGCGGTACGGTGCCTTGGCTATCGGTCCGGTTCCTGGTAGCAGCTCGATGATGAACTCTACCTCCCGAGTGGGTGGCATGCCGAGCAGTTCCCGTGGAAAGATATCGGGGAACTCCGACACTACCGGTAAGTAGGGGTCGAACTCGGGTCTCTCTCTATGTCCTGGACATAGCAGAGATATACCTCTTTCTTCCTCCTCAACTCCTTATACATTGTCATGGCGGAGATGATCTTGGTCGAAGGCTCTCTGGGCCTCTGGCGGTATGATATTGTTACCCCAGATGGACTCCTGGTAGCAGTCGGTGCTCCGCGCAGGGGATACGACCCTTGTGCCGCTCCAACCAGTTCATCCCGAAGAAACATCAAATCCCAAATCCCTGAACTCAATAAATGTGACTGGAAAGTCTTCACCCCTGATTCTGATAGTGGCTCCTCGTTAGTAACGAGTGCAACGAACCTTCTCCTTAGACGGGAGCGTAACTGAAATACCCCTAACATTTAAATAATTAAATATAAGTAAATAAATACTATTTGGGGGATTATGAAACCCTAAGAAGACGTATAAACACTTGGGCGTTAAAACGCACCTAAACTCCTTAAGGTTAAAAACGTGTGTTAAAGCCCGACCTTAAGATAAACAAGTTATATAAGCTATAAACTTCACATGAAGTTAACCAAGGATCATTATATGATCTTTAGAATGCAGGACCTCATCTAAAACTGAGTGAAAATACAAAATGCTCGGGAGTTCCCTTAAAGGCCCTTAAGGCCCGAAAGTCCCGGAAATACATTATAGGATGAAGTAAAGCTATACACTTCATTACAAATGCACCATAACACCTTATTAAATATATAAGATGAAGTTCTCAAGCTAAATTCTCAGTTAAACGCAAAGTGCCAAGAGATGCCTTATGGGGGTCCCATAAACCCTCGGGAATGCCCAGGAGGAGTGCGTGGTGGCACGAACTCCTATAAAATTAATTCTTAGAGTTCCTAACATCATTATTCAACATTCTAAAGAGAATAGTCGAGCTACTTCCTCAAAAAATAAACAAAGTGCTCGGACGAATTTCTTAACGCTCTTTTTTGCCCGGTTAGCCCGGGAGTTGTGTTCTGAGTTGCTATAACCCCATATAACTCAATGTAACTCCTTAAAATATTATTATTGACTATAAAAAATGTCAATAAACACTTGGAACTCATAGCGACTAATTATTTTTCAGAAAATCCTTAAAGCACAAAAACGCACCTTCGGGTGTCACAAAAATGTGTTTTACGCAATCGCCTTGTAGTTTTTGAGGAGCCACGAGTTGATAATATTAAAAGGGGATAAATTGACCATCTAAATCAATTAATTCCAGTGCTAAATTCATAGCACAAGTAGGGCCGATTTTATCATCAAAAAGGTACCTAAAATCAGCATTTTTACCTTAAAACTTTCATCTTTTACCATGGTATAAATGTACCAATTAAATGCTGGAACCTATTACACATATTAGTATGGTATTATTACAATATAATGGGACAGGAATTAAATGAAAAATTAATCCCATTTGAGCCCTATACCATGCGCCAATTTAGGTCATAATTGGCTAGTTTTTGCAAAAAAATATTGTCTTATGCTAATGTGACTCACCTAGCATATATTATATGATGATGTAACCATTAAATTCAATCAATTGAGCCTCCTCCACCGTATGACCTGCAAGGAATCAAGAGATATTAGTCTAAACTAAAGTAATGAAGTAAATAAAAGACTAGGACCTACCTTAGACTAATGTAATGAAAACAAACAAGCAAGTTGCCTTACCACCACATGTGCATCCGATTTTGATTAGTAAAGAAGGGAATTGATTGCTACAAAAGTAGTCAAGAAAGACAACCACCTAACTAGCATGATCTATTGTCTAATATAAATCAAAAATCAATTGTCTTATACTAGCATGTGTGCCGATTTCAAGGAGGGAAAAGAGCTAGTTGATTGCTCTAAAATTAATCAAATAAGATACCTATCATCCTAGCATGTCTCTTATAATTTAAAGGAAAAAGAAAGCCATTGCCAATTGAACCTATATTACCGTAAAATAACAAGAAGAAAACAAGGACCATTCAACTTATAAAATTCAAGGGAACATGTACCTAACTTAACTCTTGTCTTCTAGTTTAATTTGTCAAACAAGCTCCATTATTCTTGTCACATGGCCGAATTATGCAATCAATTAAGGGTCATTATTGAGCCAAAAGTCTATGAATAAATTAAATACAAGACTAGTCAAATTAGCATTAATTTAACAAAAGGAAATCCTTACAATTTGCCTTACCTTAAGTCTTACGTGAGGCTTCATTCTTGCCTTGCCACTACCTTGGCCGATTGTGTAAGTTCTCTTCTCCCTCTCCTTCTTCATTTGACAATTAATTCCTTAGAGCTTCAAAGCTCCATTAATGGTGATCTAAGCTCTAACACCATTTCTATGTAAATTCCTAGTTAAATCTTCTAAATCTTGAAGCAAGAAAACATCCTAGCAAACCTACAATTTTCGCCAAGCATTAGATGTTCCAATGAGGTTCCTAGATTCAACAAAAACACAAGGAACAACAAGATCAAGTTAAGGTATATTTTCATGTTGAAAATCCTAAGTAAATTCCTTAAGGTATTTTCGAAAATAAGGAACTTCTAAATCTATATTCTCTTCATTATTTCATGAAGGAAACTTGGATCTACAATCATCACAAGGTGTATCAAAAATACCTTGATAAATTCCTAAGGTAAACTCTTGTAAAACTACTTCAAATCTTATTTATAAATTCTTGTTAGAAGTCTAACAAATGGATCTCCTAAATATTTATAAGGAGGCCGAATTCTCTTCATCAAAATAGCATTTGGAGTGCTTGGAATTCAAGGAGAAATCAAGTACAAGAATTGTCTTGATTTAAGGAGTAAGTATATATAATTAAGGTTTATTAAGTTTAAGTTTGAATTAAGCTTCAAACTTTGGTATAAAAATTAGGTATAACCTCTAAATAAATTAAGGCAGAAAATATTGGGTTAAAATATCAAGGAAAATAATTTATAACATATAAGATAAGATTATTACCTTAAGGTATAAATATGTGTCACAAAAATTAATTAAGGTGCATACCTATATAAACCGAATTGTCTAAGAGTTATTTGCTCTATTTTGGGTTTATAATCATTCTAAGTCATTAGCATAATTTTTGGAAGTGTTATATGGCTTATATACATTTATATGTATTTATTATAAAGTTTAAATCAAGTTTTGAAACTATATAGTAAAAGATAATTAAAGCCGAGAATTAAATTGGTTTATTTAGTGATTTTCGAAATATATAAGTATATTAACTTATATTATAAATTTTGGGAGTATTAAAAATAACTACAAGTATTTAAATGGCTAGTTTATAAAGTTATGTGGTTAAAATGTAAACTTTAAAAGGTTTGGTGTGTTAATTATAATTACCGAGAATTAAAGGGGTGATTTGGTATAATTATGGTATAATATAAGGTAGGAATTAATATTATGAATTTTGGTGAATTTAAATAAGTGGTTAAGTGTTAAAGTAACAATTTATAAAGTTTTGGGGCTATTTTGTAAATATTGGAAAATTTGGGAGTATAGCCGAATTACAAGTGAATTTATGGGTATATTAAAGTATTAATTATGAAATTAAGTCTTGGTCAAAGTGTTGACCAAAAACTTTGGGTTAAAATGATTTATGACATAAAATATTAAGTTTATAAAAGTTTAAGGGTGAATATGTAAATTATGAAAGATATATATGAAATTAAATTTTAAAAGGGGGCGAATTGGTGATTTATGAAAATATAAGTGTCCACTTGGTTATTCTAGGAAATTTAATTTTAAAACTATAGTTTATAAGTTAATATGTAACTTATATAAAGTTTTGGGATTAAATTGTAAGTAAAGGAAAGGTATATGTCAAGACCGAAAATAATTGTGGTCATGTGATAATTTACAAAAGTTAATATACTTGTTTTGCAATTTCCGAAGATTAATATGGGTATTTAGTAAAATATAAAGGTTATATGGTTATTTGGTAAATTGTGAAAGTTGATGGGTTCAAGTTATGATTACCGGAAATTATATGTGGTTATTTAGTAATTTATTAAGTTGTTGGGTATAATATATAGATACCGAATTAATAAGGTTGGTTTTGGAATTTAATAAAGAAATGAATTAAAACCAAATAATATAATGTATTATGTTATGTTATGAAGTATAAAATAAGGTTTATTAAATAAAGGTGGTTATAATGAAAATAACCAAATTGTATAGTATAAAGAATAAGTGGAAACAATTATAGGATATGATATAAAATTTATAAAATAAATGCGGGTATAATAAATAACCAAGAGAATACAATATAGAGTTTATGAAATAATTGTGGTTATAATAAAGATAACCAAATTATATTGGTATATGGAATAAGAGAAATAATTATGGATATATATAACTAATGAGATAAAGATATATCTTAAATTGGAAATTCATTATCACATGTGGAGATCACATAAAATAATGAACTGAAGGACTACCTAGAACCACTGTTAAATAACAGGGGGAATAAAAGAACGTACAGAATTAGTATACAACGAGTATAAACGCTACAGTATCAGTACTGTAATATTTTAGTGAATACTTATATTAATATTACCCGGTATTGCTTGCAAATATAACAGCGTACGGGGGAGGACTGTTAAAGCGTGAGTTGTCAAGCTAGCTGTTATCACGGTGAATGGTATGTTAATTGTGTGGTCTGAATGTCCTAAGGATTTTCCTGAGGTCCAGACATTATGTGTTAATTGTTTAAGAGCGATATCTGTGATTTTATGTATATGATATTGTGTACTGTATTGCTCAAACTGTTGCATTGTATTTTATACGCGAACGTCTTATGACTGGAAGTTTATACATCTAAACTGGGAAAAAGACTAACTAACCTTTAGGTATTATTGAACCTAACAATGGTCAACTGTTATAGTCTTAATTCAAGTATTGGTTATTATACCACTGACTAAAGGGCTAATTTATAAGAGAGGAATCCAGACTGTTTCGACTCTCTGGTTGCGCATTGTGATCACTACGAGAGACTTCAATGAGGAGTCACTCAAAGGAAATCCATCAGCCACATTCGGGGATGGCAGAAGGCACTGCCGTTGGTGCACAGGTTCGACCGTATCGGTCAATATACATATTTGTCCAGGGCCATAAGGTCAGCTGGTAACGGTTCCACTGGAACCCAGGAGACTAATGTCCATTAATAAGTTATTAAGGATTGTCTTGACATGACGCCTGAGGTGATAATTAATTGGAAAAGGTTAAGTGAATGGTTTAAATAATATGGGCCAGATGGCTAACTAACAAGTACAGTTTTATACGCGTATCATGTTTGGTTATTGTTATGGATTGTTGGCGTGTGATTATCAATTATTGCTATGGATTATTGATGAGTTGTTATTGGTGTTGTGTACTATTGTACCTTGATGTTTACAGGTGAATTGTTATGTGATTGTTACAGTTATTACTATTAGTTTTGTAAACCGGAATATCTTGTAATGAATCTAATATCAAGATGGCTAAAACGACCTAAGGAATCTTGATAATTTAAGACTACATTTAGCATACCAGCATTTCGATTGCTGAGCCCTTCATTGAGCCAAACATTCCAGGTTATTGAAGAAGACTCAAGCCGGAGTGCGGGACACGGGGGTAGCTGTTGTGTTTTCAGCAAACACCTTTGGTTTTATTTTGTATTGTATTAAGGAGGTTGTTGTATTCAGTTAGTTGCTCATTTAGTTGGATTAGGTTTGTAATAATTAGGAGTGCTCAGTATCTGTTCATCACAGCGTGAGGAGTTGGTTTGTAGGAGGAAGTGAGGATGCCTTGTTACTCACAAGGGTGAGTAACGGCGTGTAACACCAAGGTAGATAGTTTTATTTTCCACTCCGGTTTGCTATTTATTATACTACAAATTGTGACGTCATTACAGGTTTAAGATTAGGGGTGTTACAGTAACCGTGAAGTCGGGTAGCTCATCAGCGTCTAGCCCCAACCTTCTCGCAAACGATGCCGAGATAAAGGTATGTGAGGCCCCTGAGTCAAAGAGAATTGATGCCTCAATACCGTTGATCGGAAAGGTGCCGGTGAGGATAGTACCGTTTTCGCCGGCCTGTGCCTCTGTAAAGATGCTTAGCGCACCTTCCGTACCGAGTCCATAACCTAATTGTATTTCACAAGCTTTCATGAGTAATGATGGTATAACAAGAGTCGTAACAATTAATATGAACAACACTGTTATTTTATTAATAACCATCCTGTTTACATCATGTGCTTCTTTCTTACATCTCATTTCTTACATCATACTTAAAACATTACACGGCTAATATTGTCTAAAGGTTAGGTTTAACCGTCCTGGTCTCATATGCGTCGCATTAATTACTGCTGACGGTGCTGTATTCAGCTTAATTCTCTTAATTCCATGATACAACATTCTTGATTCTCCTCCCATAACTAATACATCTCCAGACTTAAGTACTAACTTCTTAGCACGGTCCGCACGCTTCTGCTCGCCGTATAAAAATTCAGTGTCGTCTCCAATGGACCAAGACACTACGGGTATCCCTCTTTCGAGGGACTCCGCTGTCTTGTCCTTGTTCTGATGTAATCCGAGTCGTTCGTCTTTCTCATAAAAATTAACAATGCACCGATCTGCTTGTATGTCTGGAATCGGGTCAGCTTCCAACTGCTGGGCGATCTCCACGACTTGTGTAATAACCGGATGGAACTCTTCGGGTATTCCCGGTGGTGAAACTCCATCTTGTGCTCTCGTAGTTTGGTACGTCTTGGCATACGGATTACAGTCCTTGCTTAAGCTCATCATCTTCAGCTTCATCCTAGCCCCTCCTGGGTACTCCGGTGTATAAAAACCTCCCGGTCCCACTCCTATTTGACTGCATCTCCTGATGATGGCTATCTGCGCCTCGGGTGTCAGGTATCCCCTTAATAAAATCATACCTGGGCGGATAACCTGACATTGTTCGGTTGGAAAGTCTCGGGTTTCGATGTCGGTCTCTTCCGGGTTATGCGTTGTAGGTATGGGGTAGCAAATATTGAAATTTCCTAAGGTAACGGTAGGTTTTATCTCACTTAAGTTCTCATCTTGTCTTAATTTTATCCAACTTAATTATTCACCAAAGCATGCATAAAATGCGGTAAGCGGGCAATTTTATTACTAAATGGTTTATGGCGGTACCTGGCATCGACGAGGGTTCAGCCTCATCGTCCCGGTCCACCAGGTGTAGAGAGGGTCCCGACTTCTGGACTACTCTGGGGTTCTTGTTCGCAGCTGGCTGTGTTGCCTTCTGACCGTCAGATCCAGCTCCCTGATCGGTCTTGCTCTTGCCCTTCATCTCGGGCCTAAAAGCTCTGCTCTCGGGGTTCCGGAAGCACTTGTATGCACGGTGTCCCTACACCCCACAAAAGTTGCATTCCACCTTATTACCCTTGCATTCAAGCCCGGGGTGGTCCTTGTGACACCGCTGACAGTAGTAGCGTCGTTGGTAGCCACCACCGGCTTCCTTCCCAAACTCAGTACCTGATTGCATATGACATCAGTGATGGTGTCTCAATGGTTGTTAAACAATTCTTAACTCACTTAAAGTGTATTTCCTTACCCTTTGGCACCTTTGAGCGCAGGGGCTTAGCAGCAATTGCATAAGTTAACTTCAGTGGCTCTTCAGTAGCCTTCTCATTCTCTACCTTATTCTTCTGACCTTTCTGGGCCTGAGGCTGGTACTTCTATTTCTTGTACCCGCCTTGCCCTTGATTCTCCACACTCTTACCGGCCGTCTTCCTCTTAGCGACATTGTCCTCGTCCCTCAGCTGGACAGTTATCTCAACCTTAGCAGCGGCATGATAGCACTCCTGCTTCCAAAGTATTAGTTTTTTTCTCATTCTCATAGTCTAAACCTTATTCACTTATTTATGTCTTACTCGTTCTCATTACCTGCAAGGTAGTATAACTCGTCGGTCCCATGCCGTAGCGGAGTCGATGGCTCAGCCCGCCATAGAAGCGGTCCACCAGAATCTGGTCCGAATACCCTAGACCCGGCAGAAGACGAAGCAAGGCGGTGAACTCTAAGTAATACTCGTCCACCGTCATCTTGTCCGTCTGCTTTAGCGCATCCAACTGTAAGTGCTTCTTCGTCTGGACATGGGCGGGGTAGTACTTGGCTCGTAGTAGTGCCGTGTACTGCTCCCAGCCGAACTCTGGATTGGCCACATGCTCGGCCCTCACCAGCTTCCACCAATCGCCTGCTGCTCCTTTCAGATAAAACGCAGCCAGACGCACCTTGATCCCAGCAGAGACATCAAGGGTCTCGAAGGCGGTCTCCAGCTCGGAGATGTACGCCTCAAGCTTGGCGGGATCCGTCTCCCCCTTGAAATGTGCGGGTCGAAGGTCAGCGAGACTCTTCACCCAATTTGGCTCCCGGGGCTGTGGCGGTGGAGGTGGTGGCGCGCCAGGCTGGTAGCCCATGTGCCCAAGCGCAGCAGCTACGATCTCATCTATCGTCTGCCCACCAGGTATATCAGCCTCGACCACGGCCTCGGCCTCCTTCCTTCCCGACATCTGAACAATTACAATGCGCATTAGGCTTGTACTCACAACGTTTTCGGTTCACGAATTTTATACGTCCGTAGACGGTAAAGACGATCCACACTTAATAGTGGTCATCTGACTCTACTCACTCTAACTGCTCACACCCCTAACCCATATCTTATGTCTTAACTCATATCCTAACTCGGTGGTTATCCATGTTCGGTATATCCTTAATCAAAGTGTAACTACGCTTTGATACCACTTTTTGTAACACCCCGTCTTAAGCTAATCGTGGTTATCGCAAACTTAACAACACCCATATGAAATCGCAGCGGAAAATAATGTACACCCGGACCTTGCTACGGTCTGATTAACAGAAATAACTGAACTTAAATACTTACAACAGTCTAACCAAAATATCCTCCCACCGAGTTTACAAGTATCTCCCCAAATCTCATAATTCTTCACAAGCTTAAATATTAACAGACGGGTGCACAAGCGCAACCCGTGCTCAAAATAAACTCAACCTAATTCTAACCACCCCTACTCTCATGATGAGTCTTCATAGGGCGCTTACCTGCAAAATGTAAACAACAGCCCCCGAGGGGGTCAACACCTTTGCTTGTACGATTCTCTTATAGCCCCCAAGCTAACGGGGCTATGACGACTAATTGTCGATAGCATGCAGATTGATTTGATACACAACATAAATAGGAAGTGCAATAAACAACAATCCACACATGAACAAATAAAGTTCAAAAACAATGAACGACTTAAAGACGTTCCCTTAATAAGTGAGTTAACCGTTTAACTCCTTAAGTTGGACTTCTCTTAATCTTATTCCATCCTTACCTTACCTCAACCTTAATTCTTACCTTAGTCTTGATATACAAACCGTTATTTAATAGAAATGGTTGTATCTTAACTCAATGTTTATTTTTGTCGGGTCAAAAGCAACCCTAGCCAATGAGCTATTAACTCCATTGGTTGAATAAACATCTTATCTTAAAATTAGGATTTAGGTGATCCTACCGCACCATCTTAATTTGCCTTCTACCTTAGACTGAAATCCAAGGTAGCTGAGTCGACTCTCGACCCTAGGCGACAAGTCCGAAGACAAGTCCTTAAGCGGAAGTCGGATCTGATTCAGATACCGACCCCTTTTCCTTAACATGCATGACCGGAGTCAGTCCCGGATTCCTCACTCCCCCCAAGTTCCAGTTAGTGAAAGTCTCAAAGACAATGTGTTAGTTAAACCTTTCTCGGGTATTAACCAACCGATATAAAAGAAGGTGTTCTTAACTCATACCATAATTACTAAACATTGTTAGTAAGTAATCTCAAGTAAAGTGTGTTAGCTTTAATCACAAGCACACAATAAATACAATAAACCGGTTGCATGCTTTATCTTGTTTAGTCGGAACACATAAACAAATAGCACACAAGCCGAGGGACACCTCGTTAGCAAGCAGGTTACAAGAAAACCATACTGTACACCGTCGATTTGTGTCGGTTGTCTAATCTCCTTCCGAATCCCAATTCTCAAGTCCTAAAACATTGATCCAATTTAGGTCATTAATTTCTTCCATGTTACTTAACTTACTTAACCCTTAACGATCCCCATCTAACACCTCTTAAGTTCTTACAAACTTAACCTTACAAATTTAAAACTTTAACTTAACTTAATCCCTTAAGTCCTTATATGCTTGTTTATCGAATCATCATTACCCCCTTAATAGCTTACTTCTAATGCCACCTTATCATCCTTAAATTTTAATTTTTTTTACATGTTCTGCACTGGACCGCCCCTCTGGGAGGTCCCAGGGGCGGTCCACACCAGATGCTACCTTGCCTGCAGAATTTGCCTGGACCTCCCCATAGGGGCGGTCCCTAGGGACGGTCCACAACAGACCCCATTTTCCAAAGTGCTTTTCTTCTCCTTTAGAACTCCAAATCCACCCCAATCTTTTCCTAATCATTCCACATGTGTCCCCACATGTTTTAACAACATTTTAGCACCTTAATACCCTCTTAAACCATCCAACAACCTCCTTAAACTTTTACTCATATTCTTACTATATCCTTAACACTTAGAACTTAATTTCTTGCACTTCCAACTTGTGTTTTTACCTAAGACTTCCACTAACCAAATTGTCTTTCTACATACCAAAAGACCACTCCATATGCATCATCACTCATTCCTATTTCCTTTACTCAAACTTCTCAAAGATATATAACCTAGCACATGCTTACATCCTTACAAGTCATTATACCATAAATTTCCTTCAAACTTTGCACAAGTTTCCTAACTTCCTTAATCATGGTTTTGGTGCCTTAAATTCACCATTGTAACCCCTAGTTCCTCCTAGACATCCCTAGGTCATCCTAGTACTCAAGAACTCCATAGTTTATTCATTTTCACCAAAACAACCCTTAATGTTTACTAGAACATCCTTAGTCTTAAAATCTCCTTAGAACACCTTAAACACTTAGTTTCTTCACCAAATTTTGACATGGCTTCCTTAGTATATTCTTACACCCAAACACTTAAGTTTTTCATCCTTAACACAACCAAGAACACACAATCCCTTATACACATTCTTACACACAAAACTACACCCAAACTACACTACATCATAATATAGTGCATAAATTTAAATTGCTTGGCACTTATGCCCTTAAATGACATGGCTCTTAGGCCCTTAAATGACATAAAACTTAACCACTGAATTTCCCACATAATATAGCCTTCAACCTGCAAATACACACAACAATGCTCCCATTGCAATTATAAGTGTTCTTGTAATTCACCTTGTGATTGTTTACTAACTCATTTGCCATTTGCTCCTTAATCAAAGTTCTCCAATATAATCATGTTTTTTCTCCTAGGTTTTATAACCCCCTTCCTAATGTAAACTCTAAGCTACACATACCCTTTATCTAAGTCTCATTCCTTAAAACAATAAAACACCTTAAGGTAAGTCATTTACCTTGTTTTTCCAAGCTTTGCCTCACACTTTCCTCCTTAGGTTTTCTTGCTTGATTTTCGGCCACCAACTTAAATTCCCTTGCCAATGTTCTAACCAATATACAATGACTCTAATGAGTGCTAAAGGATACACCAACCTTAAGGAATCATTCCTAGGTTAAAAAATGTGTTTTAAGGTATTAAATGAATGTTTACCTTTGAAGTCTTTAGATATACTTGGATATGAATCAAGGAGGACCTCCACTAGTCCTTGGAGATTAAAAACAAGCTAGAACAAGGCTCCATGAGAGGTAATTTTCGGCCATGATGAAAAATGATGGAAATATGATTTTTCTTGCATTTTCCTTACCTTGAATGAATGGAGAAGCTAATGAACTCATCAAGCTAATTTTTCCTCCTCTAATGGCGATTTCCCATGGCACCAAAATGAAGCTTTTCAAATTTTGAAAAGATAGGAAGCAAGGGCTTGGTCGAACTAAGAGTTATCTAAGCTTATTTTTGAATTTGGAGCTAAAATGAAGATTTGGTGGCCAAGGCAAGATGGAGGAGAAATGGAGCAGCACTTACGGTTTGGAGAGGATGAAGAAGGTGAAGAAAAACGGTATAGGAGGGGATGAATGAAGGAAGAAGAGGAGAGAGGTAAGTTAAAAGAGATATTTTGTCTTAAAAAGCAAATAGTATATTTTTTCAATTCCCTCTTCTTTTCCTAACTTGCTGGCTACTTATGGTGAGTCACCACTCTTAAAACCGGCCCCCCTTGCTTAATAAGATATTTGTAGTCTTGGTTGACCAATTAATTAAACTTAGTTGACTTAAGCTTAAACTAGGTACTATTTGGTTACTATTCATAATTAATGCACATATTTGTGAAATTTTTGATTTCCAATTGATTTAGGCTTCATAATGTGATACTAAGTAGTACACAAGTTGATTAAGGTGTAATCATGGGCATTTAGCCACTCAAAACCCATTTCTAAGACAATTTTTCAAAAATGTGCTTTAAGAGTCCTTAAAGCACAATTTATGTTTTAACTTGTTTTTGAGCTTGGTTTTCTTTGGTAATTGATTTAAAATGTCCATTAGGATGTTACTAAGGTCTAATAATGATATTTGGGTGCTGACCCAAGTTAAAGCTTAGAGCATGTTTTTGCTTAAATTGCTCTTATGGTGTTTCCTTGTGTTTTCTTTGATTTAAATTGTTTCCCAATGTAATTTAGCCTCCTTATATCTTAGTTTAACATCTAAACACCATATCTAGGTTTGGGGTATTTCAGTCGGTGTTGTTTATCTTAGGCTGCTATAGGACTTCGACTATGGTGGTGACCTTAGTTAAGGGTCTACACTTCTTGCACATTTCTACAGGAAGATGTACAATGCCACCAAGTTCGACACCAAGTATTTGAATAGATGTAGTAAATTGCTCACTGTGTGGGCATATGAACGCATTCCTGTTTTCCGGCCACAACTTAGTGCTGATCGGATCAATCTTTCACCTCAACTTGCCCTTGGCCATAGGTACGCAAACATTTATCATAGATGTATAGTCACATGAGTGACATAGTTCAATTTTAACAATGTACTCACATTGATTGTTTTACAGATATGATGGGAAGTTGAATAGCATCAACCCGAGTATGGCCATACAGACTTTGGAGTTTATTCGGGTTCCACCGAGTAAGGGAGAGGTGATACACTTTTAGTCCTTCATTATTTTAGCTTTTGTTTGTTCATTGTTGTTTGCATAAGTTCTAATAAATTATTATGCTCCATAATGGATTTGGCAGCTATATGGTGCTAAATGATTCAGTCTTGCTTGAACAATCTCCTTCCTGAAAAGGTAACCTGAGCCAACAATATTCATGAGATAAGATACCTTGAAAGATAAGCTAAATTATTCTTAGCAAAGGCAGGTGGTTTAAAATCTCATTATTACCTATGTTGGTTAGGTACTTCTTCCACTCCTTGTTTCCGAATTTGGTCTGAAATTTTGAAGCAATGTGACGGATACACAAGAAATGTTGGTCGAAAGGAGGAAGCTAGTACAAATCCTCCCTCATTAATGACATTATAGCTCCCGTGTGGTCCGTAATCACTGCGACATGAGTCCTCCCTCCAATAATTTTGTTACGGACCCGGTCAAGAAAATATTTCCAATCATTTCTTGACTCCTTAGCAACCAAGCTAAACACCATTGGAATTATCTTGTTGTCACCATCTTCAACAACAACAACCAACAATTTACTCTTGTACTTACCATATAGGTGAGTCACGTCTATTTGCATTAATTATTGGTTTCATATACTTTAAAGCAGTTATGCCTAAGCCAAAAGCCCAAAAACAACATTTAAACTGTCTAACTGAAGTGGTTTGAGTTTCGTCCTAAAACACAACAGTAGAATCTAGATCTACACAAGAATATTTAGGTATAAAGTATCTTATGCTTAAGATATGCCTTGGTACTTCTGCGTAAGATTGAACCCAATATTCATAAACCCTTCTCATGGCTTCAGCATGGCCTAGCCAAGCTTTTGTGTAGCTGATTTTTCTTTTGTATTCTGAACGGATTAGTTGAATGACGGTGTTCACTTGTAGTGCAAGATTTTTTCTTGACTCGTGGTATCAATGCTTCAGCGATGAAATAATAATGTCAAAAAGCGATCATTATTCTTGTTGAGGACAGGAGCACATGAGTGAGGAGTGAATTTCTGTATTCGCCCTTCGAATGAATTCTTCAACAGTGCAACAAGAAAATAGAAACGGCATCCTCCTCGACACCTTAATGCATAAATATATATGTTGTTTTCCTGCAAAACAAAATCTATATTTTTTTTGCAAGTGGTACTCTTTCACAACTATCACAAGAACATTTTTGCCAGCAAATTCTTGACCTATCCTCCAATATGGTACCTCTCGTCAATCAATGCCAAACGGTATTTTTCTTATGGCTAGTAAGTCCACCTGCGTTAAGAATGAGACTCCAGGAGTATACAGTGTCGAAGGGCCAGCTTCTTCCGCAAGGTTGTCATCATTAGGAAAATCTTTTAACTTCGTCTCAGGATCGACATTTAAACTTCCATCCATATCACCTTCGACCCACATCTGGTCATGCTCGGGAGAATATTCAACGCTTTCGTCGTTCTCTTCCGGAGAAGGTGTAGGCTTATGCTCGAATTTAACTTGCACTGCCAAGTTATTCAACATATCGGTATTTTGCTGGAAATTAGACACCATCATCCTCACACGAGAATCACTAGTGATTTGAAGTGGAAGAAATGAAGCAGAGGGATATTTGCTCTCTAGCTTTTGATAAACCTTGTCGGTGACCACATAGTCTCCCACTAACTCTGAATCTATAAGATTTTTCACATTATATTTAAAGGATTGAAATGTGGAAACTCAGAAATTTGGGTGTATATGAACTTCGACCAGTAAGATATATGAAAATACACACCATAAGGGTCGTATTTGAGATTCACGTTAAGGAACAAAGTACATGAGAAATCCATCTCAGACATTTGTCGTAAATGTGGAAGAAAATTGAAACAAAATATTGATTGGGCAAAATGAGGGTAGGAAGCTGAAATTGTGATCAACAAACAACACGGAGACTCCATTTTAAAGAATGTTAACCGTTACAATATAAAACTCTTACAAATAGATAATAAAGTTATCGGCATCTTTGTATAGCAACGACTCTTTTTTTCACTTGCTAAGAAGCCAATAACGAGATATGCCGATACTCCAGTTATCGGTTTCTTTACAAGTAAAACAAACTACCGCGTGGAGATAAGGAGGAGAATGACCCGTGAGGGGATAGAGGTTGTTAAACAACCATTGACTGCAATTTTTCCCTATTCAGTCAGCTGGAGCTGGTTTGGTTTAATTTTATCAGTCCGGGTTGAACATTGTTCTAGACACTGTGTCAGCTTGAAGCTCTTTAGAATTAGCTATCCTGCCTCTATTTTGATATACATTTCAAGATTTCTATTTAAAAAAAAAAATGGGACAGTAACCAGCAACCAAAGGAATACTTTTATTGGCCAATTTCACCTTTATTTGAAGTGATATTTTGCAGAACACTCATTTCCCTTACACTATGCAACAACGAACATGAACCCATCTTTACTAATGTACAATCGATACTGCCTGCAGCACGTAAGTAAAACAAACTATCAACAAGCAAACTACCCTGTCTAACAATCTAACGTATAACTATGCCCAAAAACAAAGGAGAAAAGTCATGACTAGTTATAAACACGCTACATGATCTTTGAAGCTAGAGATCTCTTCGAAAATGGGAAGACGCCGGGGCCTCAGACGAACAGGCTGCCTTTTATCGTATGAATCAAGACCGAACTCGAACAACTCTGGATTAAAACCAAGATCCGACAATGCTATAGGTAGCTGCTCTTGTGACTTGTTGATATCCATCATCAGCTCCTCTGCTCGAGCTCTTGCCTTTAGATCGTCTGCTCCTGGAACTCTTCCTCGAAGGACATCCTCAAGGATTGAACTAGCTTCCTGGTATCGGTTCTGTTTGATCAAGGAGAGACCCAAGTTGCAGGCCTTGTTAGCATCCGGATCAATCATTTGTGCTTTTCTGTAAACCACCTCGGCTGCTATGTAGTCCTGCTTTTGCATATAGGCCCACCCTAGGTTGCCCTGAAAGTTTAACACAAAAATATTGTCAGAGGACGAATAGAAGAGACTCGAACAGAGGCTGCAGTCATGGCCAGTGGCACAGAGTAATACAAAGGGAAGAAATTGAAGTAATTAATCATAAAGTTACCAGAACTCTGGAAGTTTCTTGTTTGATGGATACTTGAAACTTCTTCCCATGAGATCGTGCTGTCTTTGTTGGTTTCCCGTTGAATGCATCTCCTTGATAGATCATTCTTAGCTTCTGCCGAAGTAGCTCTATTTGCTCATCTACTTTGCTGCATTTCTACAACAGTAATCATCATTATCATCAAGTTCAATCCAATAGTACATATATTCATAATTATAATTCGTTTTAGAGATAAATGTAGTTAGATATCAAGTCCATTCTTATAATTAAGAATAATAACCACGATGTTGACACTGAAAGGGATTCTAACTTCACATGTGTCCAAAACAGAAACAGTGATGATGTTATTATCAATGATATATATATCTACCTTGTACAAGTCGATTAGTACATTATCGAGTGATTCTTGGGCTTGTTTAGAGCAAAGTCCCCTAAAAGATCTTATGGCTTCGATGGCTTCTTCTGTTCTATCCAGCTGTTTCATTACAACTGCCATGTCCTTAAGTGCACTGTCAACTCTGTCTCCTGCGTTAATCGCCTTCCAGAACCAAACTATCGCTGTCTCCGGATCCTTCTGAACCAACTGATAACAAAAAGGACAAAAACAGAGTAAGGATTTTGTGTTGATTGATGTGATGCAATCAGTAGACCGAGTGCAGAGGGACTAGTTCTACATCAAAGGAAACCCGAGCACTGAATTAATTGTTTTTGGCATTCACCAGAGAAACTACAAATTTCGACTGATGAGCTTTCAATCAGTTTAAATCAATATTAACTGGAAACTGCTATGCCACTTCAACAGAAATTCGAAACCGAATCAAGTAGTTTCTCCACACCTACAAACGAACTAACTTGTCAGTTAATAATCTCAGATATGATTCATTATCATATAATTCATTTCGAATGTTCTCTAGGGAACCCGTTCATTTCATGTCAAATAATTAAATACCTGTCGAGAATCAATCAATCCGGCGGATGAGGTAACATGGAAACTATTCAGACGAGTACAAATCAAGCATTCCACATTCTCTCATATGCTTTCCTAAACCTCGATATCCAGATTGAGAGTCATCATCATGACTCAAACACAGAGTCGACAATAAAAAAAAAACCGATAAACAGAAATACATAAACGAGTCATAAATGAATGCTCAACGGATTCAATAGAATTGAGATCCGTACGTACTGAGGTTTTTCATACCTGTGCGTGTTTGGCGCGGACATAAGGGCCATCTCCTGGAGGAACCTTATGAACTACATGAAATAACGAATCCTTTCCTTTCTCCTTCTGATCCCCTCTCCCTTTCCCACTGGAAGAGCTCTTACTCTTCGAACTACTAACAATCTCCATTTGTCTTTCTCTCCCTCCTCTATGGTTTTGCTAGTGCTGCTGCTTTCTTCGTGTTGTTGTTTACTTTTTCTTTTCTCGCCCGCCAGTTTCATCACATCAATTATGGAGGAACTCTTATATCTGGTTTGCGCTATCCGTCGTGGTGGTTCCATGAACTATTGCTGAAGAATTGAGGTCTGGGGCGATGTAGAATGAATCCAGACGGATAGCCGTCTAAGTCCATTTTTTATATCATTCTATATGTTTCTATTCATTTCTTGAAGGTCAAATTCGGTTTGAGTTTGAGGTGAAATTAAAAGTATATATCGAAATGTTTAGTGAAAATTCACAATATAACCCTCCTTTATTTCGTGATTCATAATATAACTATTTTAGTTTTCATAATTCAATTTTAAACATATTTAAATGTTGTCCAAAATTGATGAAATTTTACATGACTATGTTAAAGTGTTATATTTTGGTCCAATACAAATTTGAAGTTTTTAATTCATTGGGTTACAGGTCACATGTGAGCTTAAAAAACTTGAAATTTGATATTGGACCAAAATATAACACTTGAGCAACGTCCATGAAAAGTTTCATCAATTTTGGACAACATTTAAACATGTTTAAAGTTAAATTATGAAAACTAAAAAGGATATATTGTGAATTACGAAAGAAAAGAGGAGTATATTATGAATTTTCCCAAATATTTATCCAGCATACATATTCTCTTTTTGTATAGGTAGCATATAGTAGTTTTTTTTTTTTTGAAAACGATATAGTAGTATTATTATTGACGTCAAGGGATTGTGCTTACTTTTCTTTTTCTTTTTTATAAGTAGCAAATATACTTGAGAAAATTATATCTTTATATATGACGTTTGGTGAAATTAGACATCCTATCTATTAGGTTTCAAAAATTATTTTCTCTATCCATATATTTTCCTCTGTTTTATATTCGGTAACTTTTTTATTTTTTATTCAAGTTAAATGTTGTCCAAAATTGATGAAATTTTACATGGACGATGCTGATGTGTTATATTTTTGGTCCAATACAAAATCCAAAATTTGACTTGGGAAAAAAAATTCTGGTTTAAACAAAAAGAGTAGCAATAGAATTGAAGAAAATGAAAATAATACATATATTAGGTACGATGAATCATACCTTTTGTTGTACCTTAATTAAAACAAGGGAAAATAATACATATATTAGGTACGATGAATCATACCTTTTGTTGTATCTTAATTATCCATTTAAGAGGGATATATATAAATATATATATGCTTTTTTTTAAAAAAAAGAAGGGACATATATATAAGCTAGGTCATAACTAAGAAAACATATTGCAAGCTAGAGTGTTACATGGCTAACGTTAAACCCTATAATCCAATGTGATAATAGTGCTTAAGTTCATAGGGTTCATGTAGTAATTGGTACCTACTATCATCTGGTTCACTATAATCCGGTTGGCCTTCTACGTTGGATGAAAGGGATCCCAAAACACGTATTTAGTTCTGTCTGGACAAAGATTGAAAGTCGGGTTACAGACTCTAGACCATTATAAGGACCTTGGCCACAACAAGCTTGTTTTGATGTAACAAATCCTGTTACATGCACATGATTTAATCAAATTAAGATTTGTTAATTAGTAATGGAAATTATAAAGACACCTTAATTCCTGATACTTATGTCACTTTTACGCACGAAACACATCCGTAGGTATTTACGACTGGTCTCGTAGGTAAACATCTGAAAACGAATGCGTTTTCTATAATTTGATACTTTCTCCGTCCCCATTTGACCTTCTCCTTTATTAGTTGAGTATGTCATTTGACTTCAATATTTAACATGTAAGATAACATAATTTTTATAAATCTAAGTTTTATAATAGAATCTTTATCTAAAAAATTATATGTAGTAGAAATTAATTGTATAAAATTATTTTATTTTATATGTCTAATATTGTAGTGAAAAAATGTGTCAAAAAACAATCAGCAAATCAAATTGGGATGGAGGTAGTATTTGTTTTCTCTGCAAGTTTCTAAATACTTCAATATTCACAATGCAAAATCAACATCTCCCGTAATCAACTTCTCCCGTCGCTCTGAGTGTTTCAAAAAAAAAAAAAAACTTCTCCCGTCGCTCTGCGAAATCATCTTCTCCCGTAACTCTACGAAATCGCAGCTTCTCCTTCTCCTTCTATGAAATCAGCTTCTCGCAACTTACAGTCGCACACCTAAACCCAAACTGGATTCGATTTTCGTTCGATACTTGGTGCCGTTTGACTACTCCCTAAACTGAAGAAGCAAGTGGTGTCGCCTGAAGATTTTGCTGGTCTCTGGTGAACAAGTAAGTCATTCTTCCCCTCTCTTGTCGCTTAAACTTTTTTTCCTCTCTTCCGGTAGCTAGAACCCTAGAAATCGACAGATAGGTTTTTGAGCAGGAGTGTATCCGCTGGGTTTGTTTTCTGTTTCTTTTCTTTGTTTGAGATTAGAGCCCTAATTGGTCATTTGAAGCTCTACCGATCGAAAAGTAGAATGTTGATCATAACCCACCTCGTTGGTGTCAGAAAACCCCTAATTAATTAACCCGCGTGTTCAATTCAACCATAACAGTAATAAAGCACAAGTTATCAATGTTAGACAAATCCTGAATGTGAAACTAGTCAGCTTAATTTTTTCATGCTTGTAACCAACTGCACAATTGCTATCAATACTTGGCCTAGACAGTAGTTAGGACCCAGCCATGTAACCGCACGAATGACTATGTGATCGACCAGACCATACCTTAAGTTATGACAACGACCTGACAGACAAGTTTCTTATGGTAGGGTTAGGGCATGGAATCAATCAATTCTTAAGACCTACAAAAATGCAATTGCAGTGGATCTGCTGGCCGGCCGCCTACTTAGCAAACCCTAAAACCAAGACCAATAAAAAATGAATTGCGGTTGATAGTGAATGGTTGGTTGTGGATTTGTACAACTTGTGATTCAGATTAGGATAATAAACAAAAGGGGTTAACAATTGTGGATGGATAAGGTTGTTAAGAAAGTTGGGGAGGAGAGCAATATATGTATGGTCGAGGAGGAGGTGGAGTTTAAGTGGTGGGTTACTACTTAAATGGCATGCATCGCTGTCAGTCATTATTTAAATGGTAGTCTTATGTGAACTTTTGACCACCTTAGTCACCTTACCTTGCTAATTACTAGTGCATTTAAATACCAGTTGTATTTGACGAGTAGTTAAAAGTTAAATCTGTAGTAGTGTATATTAGCTGAAGTCATCACAGTTTCTTGTATCAGTTCTGTTTTTTCTGTTTGTTTTTTTAGTTCTTAAATTAGCAGCTTCAGTATCTAAGCAATCTATACTAGTACTTTTTACCATGCTCTTTAGTAACCCAACTTTACTTGACTTGTAGGATACTCCGATTGAAGCAGCACCTTCACTTCGACTGAGAAATCCTTATTCTTCATTACCAATTTGACCATACAAAACCCAAGCGAACCAAGAATCCTTAGTGGTTATATCACGAGCCAGTAAGAGCAGGTAAAATATTCTATTCTCTTTCTCTCTGTCTGTTCGCTCATTACACTTTCTATTTTTTTTTTCTCATTCTTCAAACTGTATGCTGCCTGCCTTTTTATTCTTGTCTGCCTCTGAGGATTTAACTTTGTTTTATTGGCAACGAAGAAATTTGTACTTCTAAACCAACTAATACAACTTATTAACTTCTCCTGCATTTGTGTGAGTAGTACGAAAGAACATCTTCTGTGTTTTGAATCAACAACTTCTGATTTTTTTGTTTGTTGTAGAATTGTAAGGTCCAAATCCAGTAAGCCCTTAGTTCAATCAAGTAGCTCCATTTATTTGTATCTTGTTCGCACTTTACTCATTCTGGTTTAGTCTTACTTTAAAGATGTCTTATAGTAGCTAAAACACAGCATGGTTAAGAACTCCTTGTAACTTGCTTCTTCAGCTAAAAATAACGCAAAATCAATCAGCAAACCATCAGTTATGTTTTAAATAAGCATATTGCCTCAACTAGATATATGCATAATTTATGTAAAACTCATCATGATTATATTGAATAGAATGGGTACCTAATTAAACAAACAAACATACTATTTAAAAGAATAAACTAAAAATCTACAAACAGAAATAGCCGAAAAACCTATCAAATAGCAACCAATTGAAAGTCGCAAAAGTGTTTTGACTTCTTTGTTTGTTAGAAAGTCATTTTTTAAAAGGTTAACCTAGATGTCCTTGCTACTTGTTATCATATTTGCAAACCAATTGAAAGTTGCAGAATTGTTTTGAACTCCACTACTAACACTGCTTGCTTTTCACCTATCAAGTGAGTGAGTGAGCTGTTGCTGATAAATTGCTGAATGAGGAAGGAAACAATTTCTATATACTATTATTGTAAATTGAACCATGGTTCTTTCTTTCTCTTTCTTTCTTTCTGGTTCACCTTCCAATCTCCCTGCTTTTTTTGTACTTTTTCTTTCTAATCCATTCCCCCACAATAAGTGTTGCATTAATAATCTCCTGTTAAATATTAAACTCAAAAAGTGATCGATGAGCGGAATCATAAAAGGATGAAATAAATGAAATATTTCCCTATAGTATATTAATCTTTCATGCAATTAATAATAATAGTAGTTACTTGTTGTAGATATCTTCTTTTTTTCCCAACCCACATTTTCTCACTCTTTCCTCACTCCTAACCTGCGACCTAAGGTTTGGCCACAAAAAGTGATAGTCGGGTATACTTATAATACCTCACTATATTACCCTTTTTTGTTTTATTTTTGTCATCTCTTCATAGCTATTAATTTGGCTACTTCTTTTGCAATTTCTTAGAATTTACCCACACTTACAAATGCAATTTTCCGTGCCCTTTTTTTTCTTTCAATCCCTCCGCCACCTGACAGCAACTTGTTTGTATGATGCTGCTGTTTTGTTGAAGTGTGATGCTGCTGTTTTCGTTTATATCAAAAACATGATGAGTTCCTTCCTAATTGCTGAGTTCCTTCCTAATTGCTGAGTTCCTTCATTTTTCTCTGCATCCAGTACTCTTCATATGTTGACATCCCTAGAAAGTAAACTTTAAGAAGTTTATAAGGAAAACAATTAGGGGCGTTTGTTTCGTGAAACGGAATGGAATCAGGAAAGGGAATGAAAAGATGGAAAAGAATTCCCTTTGATTTTCCCAGTTTTTTGTTTGAGCTGGGGGGAATTAAATAATAATCGGTCAACGCCACCGGTCAATTCAACAGTTCCGGCTGCCGTTCAACGTTCAATAATTGCCGGTCAACATTCACCGGTCATCGTTCAATGGTCATTAGTCATCGGTCAATGGTCATATGTCACCGTCAACATGTACTAGGGAAGGGAATTCCATTCCCTAGTAGGGTGGGGAATCAAGATAGAGGTTTGGGTAATCCCATTCCCTTTCCCTTTCCTGAAAATAGGAAAACTGGCAAACAAACAACAGAAAGGAAATCATTCCGATTCCCTTCCTGATTACCCAAAACAATTAGTACAATGTAACGATCTTTAGAAGTATTGAACCCAGCCGCCACCCAGTAAACTGGACCTAATTCCACTTTTTTCTCTGTTTTTTTTTTTTTTTTAATTTCAAACTGAAACACTTGCAACCTCACATCAACTAAAATATTCAAGTTCCAAAATACAAGTTGTCTTAATTGTTAGAGGGATTTCTTAAATTTTCCTGATTTGAACAACAAAAGGTGAAGCATTAAATGGTTTTATCAAATAGAACAGTAGGAAAATGATCTAAATTAGAAGTATCTTTACATACAATGTTGTCCCACGTTGGATTAATTTTTCTGGTCAGAATTCCGCATTAGATTAATGAGGAGTCTCTAAAAGGTTGTTATCTTCAAATTTCAGAAAATAAAGAAAATAACAAATGGGAGGCCACAGTCATCTTGTTAAAATCTGAAGTATGTTAATTTTTAGCTTAGTTTTGTTTCAGTGGTCTTTAGTTTTCTTAATCTTTGTTTTAAAACCTTTTCAGCTTGGTTTGTAGTTTGAAGAAGAAGGTGATCAAGCACACAAAGGCGATTTCTGCAATTTGACCACAGGTAAATCTTGCTGTTTTTTTTTTTCAATTTTTCTTCTAATAGTAGTGTTTTGTTGAAGTGTGATGCTGCTGTTTTCGTTTATGATTATTTGCTGCTACATAGAGACAGGTTTCAGCAGTGTTTCAGCTCCTTTTATTACGCTGTATTGTTTTTGTTATTGCTGTTGTTAACTCCACGTCTTAGGCAGTTTTTATTTTTCATTGTTTGGGCTTATTGCAACCTGTTTTATGTTTTATTTTGCCACTATTTTAAATGCCAATATTGCAACCCGGATGCGACTGTTTGCCACTTTTGTGACAACCTGAAAACACTATTATACATTATTTAGTGTCACTATTATTGCAATCTGAAACTTGTAATTTATGCTCAGCTTTGCTCCAGAATTGCTTCTCAGTTTGTTCTTGAATTGCTGCTGCTACTGAAATCTTCAAATTATTACAGCAAGTATTTCTTGCTCCTATATTTCAAATCTAATTTGTACCATTTTCTATTTTTACAGAATAATGCTTCTTATCCTCCTACCTTTCGTGTTATAAATACTAAAACAACCGTGTTATAGAAACTAAAACCAACCTCTTGCATCACCCGAACATCTTCTGGTGTTTATGCCTTTGCAGATATAAATCACTAGACGTTAGAAGACTGGCTGAACCACAGTTTGATCCGGTACCGGTAATTTATCAGTCTAATAAGTTCAACTCTAGTGTGAAGTATTTATCATGACTAAAACAAACCTCTTGCATCACCCCGAACATCTTATCAAGTTGATTGACTCTGTTGAAATCATGGGAACTCTGTAATGACTAGTCAATTGAAGTATAATTCCATTTCAGATTGACAAGCTTCAAATATGTCATTATACTTGGAAGAGTTTTGTTTTTGATGAATGAGGTATATTTTAAGGATATTGTCCTTCGGTGTTAGAAAGAGATGGCATAAGAACATTTTAGTAAGCTATGATTGTGCTAAAGTAATATAAAAACAGATTTACTATATGGCAAAGAACAAATGATCAAAACAGATCTAAGAGCAACTTTCAGGCAACAAATAGATCATATTTGATTGTCACCCTTTAAATAGAAAGTTGCATAAGCTACTACCACCTACTGTGCTACAATTATTGAAATTCGGTAATTTAGTGAGAAAAGAAAATAATGGAAACTTGTTGCATGGCTACAATTATCTAACAAATTAAAACCAATTCGGCAGCAGAAATCTTTGACGTTGAACGCCGACAATCAAAATCCATCGATGTCGAATTTGCTTGAAGAATGTTTAGAGATGAGAGAAGTCCAGAAGCTGGAAGGCCACAACGATCGAGTTTGGAGCCTAGCTTGGAATCCCGCTGCCGGGAGATCCTGCGGAACCCCCCGCTGTATTTGCCTCCTGTAGCGGGGACAAGACTGTTCGAATCTGGGAACAGTCATCTCTCTCTTCTTCATCCTTCCACTGCAAGGTCTTCTTCCAACTCCCTTCCCTCACCCCTGCGATCGGAATGCTATTATTATTATAAATGTGTTTCTGGGTATTACTTTTTTGCTACTTTGAATCGGTTACTGTAGTAATTTAACAAAGCCATCTACTTGGTTTCTGTTGGCGCTGTTAAATGATGAAGAAATTTCTTTTCTTGCTGTTTTCTTTTTGCATAAATATGTCCCATAAAAGTTGGGAACTCTCATCACCTTCAGCATTTGGTTTCAATGGTTTCCGAACTTTGATGCAAGATTCTTTAGAAATGAGACAGCGTAAAGGAATTGGAGAGGAAGAGATGAAGTACAAGCTCCTTGCAAGTAAATGGATCCTCAATTGAGTGATAACCGATGAAGCTGGCGCTCAAGGATTCTATTAATCACTAATTTCTGCATCTATATTTCTTGCCAAATATTCTTTGGTCTCGAGCTTGTACCCAATCATGTTTTGTGTTCATGTTCATAGCTCATCTATATTTCATGTATGTGTGAGCATGTAAGCACAATTGCTTCAACATTTTTGTGTATGTGAGTTTCATTAGAATTATGCAGGCAGTTCTAGACGAGACACACACAAGGACAGTGCGTTCCTGTGCCTGGTCACCATCGGGAAAGCTGCTGGCCACTGCTAGTTTTGATGCTACAACTGCTATTTGGGAGAACAAGGGGGGTGACTATGAATGTGTATCAACTTTAGAGGTATGCTGTAAAGCTTTTGGATTTGATGCTTTTGTATCTAATATGGAATGTAGGTGCCCTCCTTCACCTTATGTCTATTTTTTTTGCAACTTAGCACCAAACATCCATGACTGGGACTTGGAATATATAACCACCCCGGTCCTTAATTTTCCATGTCTGCCATTGGTTTGCTTGAGTCATTAATATATGCTCAAGTCATTCACGTACATTAAAGTGTGTTAGGAGTCCAATAGTTTTTATCAGACTTTGCGACATCTTGTTTAAAAACAAGCTTCTAAGTTGGCTCCATTATGGAAAAGAAGTGCTTCTAATCTTGCCGTCTTTTTCCATTGATAACATCAATTTTTGTATTATCTGGCAGGGTCATGAAAATGAAGTAAAGAGTGTGTCTGGAATGCGTCCGGTTCTTTGCTAGCAACTTGTAGTCGTGATAAATCTGTCTGGATCTGGGAGGTGGAGCCGGGGAACGAGTATGACTGTGTCTCTGTGTTGCAAGGTCATACTCAAGATGTTAAAATGACCGTGTGGCATCCTCATGTGGACGTCTTATTTTCTTGTAGCTATGATAATAGTATCAAGGTATACCTTCATCTTTATGTCACCCTAAATGAATTACAATATTAGTAATATAGCTAGAACTTGATGAAGCTGGTTCACAGATTTGGGTAGATGATGGTGATGATGATTGGCATTGTGTTCAGACTTTGAACGTGTCTAATAAGTATGCATCTCACCCCCTCTCACTAAGATGTGCTTTTGATGTATTTGCTTAATTTGCTTTGAAATGTTTTGGTATATCTAACAAATTGCTGTATTTAGCTATATTTTCCTCTCTTTCTTGGCCTTATTCTGACATCCCAAATATTTGCGGTCCTTTTTGCAAATCTAGCATTCTCTGTGGTGGGCCAGTATTGATGTCAAAAACATGTATTTGTTACTAGACGGCTTATGAAATAAAAGTATGGTAGTCACATCTTAAGTACGCTTACTGAGGATATTTCTTAGTGACATCTGGAGTACGCTTACCGAGGAAGCATTTCTTAGTGATGACTATTGGTTGTCGTGGCTGAGTTGTAAAATGCATCTTGAGCCTACTTTAGTTAGGGAGTTCCATGTTGAGTTTCAGTTGCTTTTATTGTAACAGTTAGCATATGTAATCTGTCAAATTATCGAGAATGCTGAATACTGCACTTATTGATAAAAGTTGAGGATTCCGTGATGAATTTCAATTGGATTTCAAAGATAGATCAGTTTAGAACGTTGCACGTGAACATTTGCTATGTGATAACTATCTTCAGTCATTGGTGGGATGACTCTTTCACCCCTAGCTTTTTACTACTGAGTGTTCTCTCTGCGGTCTGATTCTTACTAGAATGTTTCCAGGGAACATCCGTTTTATTCCCCAGGAAGCTAGAGGAGAACTTAAACTCAACTGATAAATTAAGCATTTTGTTCATATCATTATTTTAAATAACTGATGTTTTTGTGGTTGGCTTGGATCCTTTACTTTGATGAAGATGCAAAAGGATGCTATGATTTTGTGTTAATGGTTATAAGAATTGATATGCCACGTTTTTACGCAGTGACCAACATGCTATTTTAGATTTTGTGTAGTATTCACTGCAGTAAGCTTTCATTAATTGGAATGGTTGACTTTTCTGCAAAATCGTGCCATGGATCCAAGGAACGAAGCCTATCCATCACTATATGCTCTCCGTTAATTGTATTTTTGTTTATTTGCCTCTCAAGTGGACATACTTCGACAGTTTGGGCTCTGTCTTTCAACGCTGCAGGAGACAAAATGGTAACTTGTAGGTATGGTCCTTTTCCCATCTCTGGAACATTGCTTTTATGCTCCCCTGGCTATTATATATCTGAACATAAGAGAGTATTTGCTGCAGTGATGACCTTAGCATAAAATATGGGAAACAGACAGCTCGTGTTCAGATCCTGGTAGCTACACACACTGGTGAGAAACAACTTTACTTTGTTACTTACTAATTTGACTCTGATTCTACATTCCTTGGTGATAAGTACAACTCTAATTTTTCTCTCTCTAGTCCACCAGATGACCAAATCCTCTCAAGAGCCCCTAAGCTTTATGAATAAAATGATTGAACCCAGAACAAGATAACACCCTCTTTTAAATAGCCAAGAAGTCGGTAGCTAAACTTAGGATAGGCAATTACTTAAATAGCCATCACTAATCTGACTATATTAACTACTGCAGTTCCAACAATACATCCCCCCTCTCCCCCAAAGATGAGAATGAACTAATTACCCCTTTGATCAAGGAAACTGGTTCTGGCTGTAATAAAAAAAAATCAGATCCTTGCCTAATTTCCATAGAGCAACTATTTGATATTGTTTTGAATTTTGATCCCTTGCCATCTACTAGCAAATATTTGACCCCCCCCCCCCCCCCCCCCCATTGTGCATCCCATAGTGGCTTTTGTTCATTTCAAAGCACGTCTTGCTCCCTTAGCGGCATTGCCGCAGAAGTCTTGGCTACATATTTGTTGTCGGTAAATGGTTGCTCCCTCAGCGGCAAGCTAACTTCAAACTTACTCACTACTACTTCAAACTTACCCACTAACTTCAACATCCTTCGGGAGGCGGAGTCAAGGAGAGAGAGCTAGATACCTTTGCTCACAGATGTCCACTGCCAGTGGTTTTTCAGAGGAAACCAGTGTGATTTTCCTGTTGGGGTTTTCTTTAGCCGATTTATTGGATCCATAACTGCTGTGATCCCTACTGAAGGGCCGAACTCATCACTTGTAGCGGATTGCAGTGAAAGATCAGATTCCAATTGAAAAACACATATATAACCAGTACTTCTTCGGCAAGCATGGTGTCCAGGAGTTGAAAGCGCATTGCCTAATGGTGAGCAAGGAGGGTGTCACTGGCCATAGGAGGTGCAGGAGCCCCAAACTGATCTTGAGGTGATTAAGGCGATCCTGCAAGCTGGTGTATTACACTACATTCTTAAATTTGATGTTGAGATATCTCTTGCGGCTGCAAGGACATCTTTGGATGGGACTGTTGTCCTTGGAACTGGTGAGCAAAGCGAAGGAGGAATTCCTATCCTGGAATCAGCTAAGTGTTTTTTGGAGAATCATAGGTGAAGCTTGTTAGGTCATTCACCCCAGCAGAAAGTATCGATCCTATTGCATGGCCAAAGGTCAACTGTAAATCGAGCTGTCCAAGGAGTCGCACTCTACCAAGCCAAGTGGAGATTATTGTTGACATCATTGGACTGACTTTTCTACTCCAGCCTCGGGGACAAGGCTGATTTTGGAGGGGATTGATATGTTAGGAGCCCAATTGTATGGGTCTAGCTCTTATAGTGTTAGAACAGAGGGATTAGACTGCAGAAGAGTGTAAGGTTAAGGGGCTTTCTAGTCTATAAACAATACCTTGCTCCGAAAACATCTAGCCTTGGTGCTTATCTATGAATAAAAAAAACTGCAAGAACAATATGTTGAGATGAACTTGACTGTGATTGCGGCCTTCCTGGCTAGGACAGAGGTTTTCCTTAGAGGAGCTCTACCTTTTTTTTTATAATAATATTCTCCAGTTTCATACCGTTATCTACTTCGCTTCTTTCCATCATCTCCAATCTTGCTCTAGCATGTATGGCTGGCTGAAGTCGCTGAGCTTTAGTAGCCATACCAATTGGAAGACTGCTTGTAAGGGCATTACCACAATTGCCTATCATAAGTTTAGCTGCCTCTTTAGTTGGCTAATTTAGGGAGGATGTTTGTAAAATGGGCATTCAGTCATTCTGCAAACAAATTAGGGTCTCGTGAGAGGATTTAGCCACTTTGGTGGATTAGAGAGAGAAAGATTAGGGTTTTACTACCACTTGGCTTCCAATTTACTTGTTTATTTTTGCTTTGCAGGAGGCATGCATGCACCCTCTCTGGGTATCACGATAGAACCATTTTTTCTGTTCATTGGTCAAGGTTAGTGCTTGCCTGTATCAATGGTATACTGATAGTTTGTTCAGGGTCCTGTTACGTCTTTCGTCTGATATAATATGTATGTGCTTATTAGGAAATTGCAGAAATGTAATTATTTCATATTCTTTTTCTGTTTGTAATATATCTTCTAAGCTCGGTAGATTCCCAGCTCTTATTTTGAATGCTGATCTGTAAATATGCAGGGATGGTATAATTGCAACTGGAGCCGCAGATGATGGTATACGATTGTTTGCTGAAAACAAAGATGAATTGGTAATCTTATTTTTATTTATTATTTGATAAAAGAACAATCCTCTTTTACAGGCTTTTCTTTGATGGTTTTGTCTAGTGGTGAAAGTTTTAAACGCCATGTGCAATTTGTGTCTTAGCTGTGTCATTGCGTGGTGATCTGAGACATGATCTTCCATCTTTAGTAACCGTGATGTAGCAAAGTTACTATTTCTTTGCATTGACAAGCGTTACTGAAATCATTTATATTAGTTTGTTATCCATGCTAGTGCTCAACATTAGTGTCCCTTCTTGCACAAGTGCCTTGCGAGCTAATTATCTTGTTCTCCTTTTTGGTCAGCTTGATCCATTTTTGGTTGGTTGCTAGGCTCTCTTCCTGAATTTCCGTCTAAATGTTTCCATATTTGATCAGATTGACGGGCCAACATATAAGCTCCTTTTGAAGAAGGATAAAGCTCATGATATGGACGTGAATTGTGTTCAGTGGAGCCCCACGGTAAGATATTGTTCTTAAGATTGTCGAATGCTCTTACTATCATATGCTAATATAGGAAAGGTCTTGAAAGTTAATTTCCGATGCTCGCCATGGTTCCATTTAGTGCACGCAAGGTTTTGAAGGGTTCTTAGCATTAAAAATAAAGAGGAGAGGGGTGAGTCTAAGAACCTAGCTTTAGGGTGCCACTTGTACCTTTCTTCAAATTGCTCCATTTGTGAGTGAAAATATTGCCAAATGTGGGTTCTTTGATGTAGATGGAAAATATATAGGGTTCTGTGTTGGAGAGATAGTAAGGGAGAGTATTTAGTAAATAAAACCATAATCTTAACTCTATTTTTCCCCCTTGTAAAAAATGGCAGCAAAATGGCTACTTGCATCTACGAGTGATGATGGAGCGATCAAGATATGGGAGCTGGCAAGCCGAGCTTAAAATTACACGCGCAGATACTAGGAGTTGTAATTTGGGTGTTGCATTATTGTCATGTTGCTGCCTTGGGCGGTGAGTTGTGTGATGATGTGAACCATATCTTGCAGAAGCCCAAAGATAATTGCTAATCTGGTGGGGCCAATCGGGTTACGGGTTGGGTCACTACAGGTTTAGTCTCGTTAGGTTAGTTTATTCTTTAGAGTTGAGTAAAGTTTGATGTTCACTATTACTTTGGGGTATGGTCTTGAGCTGGGTTTTATAAAATTATGAACTTTAGTAATTTTATTAAATTATTAAAATATGTTTTCGTATGTATTTGAAATGTTTCTTATGAGTTGTAAAATATGAGTTGTCCTGTATGTGTCAAATGTGAAGATAATCTTATAAAATAATAGCTAGTCTACATTAGAAAATAATGATTTTTAATCCAATTACCAATTATGTAAGATTAAGAGATAATCCAAGTCTATATTCACGCAGTTGTGTGTTTCAAACCTCGTGATGTGTCTCAAGTTCATGCCCTTTGATCATAGATATATAGTTTTTTTAATTACTAACCTCTACCTCTATTTCAGTTCCCTCTATTGTATCCTTTGTATAAATCTTCCCCAAATCTCTGCTTCTTCGAGCACACTTGTGTCAACGAGAATGAGCTTTGAACCTACCAAATCCTCAGCTCTGCTTCTTCGAGCACACTTGTGTCAATGAGAATGAGCTTTGAACCTACCAAATCATCCACTGAGGCAGGTATCACCTCTTGTAAGAGTAATGGAATTTTGAGAAAATAATCTTAGGCGTACTCTCACAATCATATATTTGTGCTTCTAGCTAGCAAGTAGCAAGTATATCATTGAAGCTCTTTGTCCATTATTTATCCTTCTGGAACTCAGACTTTACCAACGGGAGTTTCAACTTGCCTTCTTACTTGTTTTGCTTGATCTGTCTTTACTCGAAGCAGGAAATGGTCCAAAATCTTTTTCGTGAGTCTGTAAGACAGAGCCAATCTGGTCTTTTACCACATTGCTAGTAGCAGATTGGTTTCACCAACTCCTGCCTCTATGAATCAATGGGCTCATATTTCGCCTTATCTCAGAGTCTAGTTGCACACTACACTACTAATCATCTCAAATTACATCTGCAATAGGAAAAAAACTGGAATGTGCCTTTTCTCTACAAGCTCCTTATCTATGAGAACTCCATAGTCGAGTCTTAGCTTAGGGGCCTAAGATTTCGATCTGGTGTATCTCCCTATACCGAAAGAAAAGACACCGTATCCCTATCCTAGGGAAATCAAGAAGACTATCTGTGAATCTAAAGTTTATGTCGAAAGAAATATATGATCAACAACATTCGTCAAGAAGTTTGATTCTCTCAATTTTTTTTCTCAAATCTTTTTGTTTCTCTTACGTATAACGAACCAATTAAGTTCCCATCTCTTCAATCCAATGCAATCAACAATATACAAATTCGAGCACTCTTAAACTGTAATCAATCAGAAAATCAACAAAAAATATAAAAACAACCCTAAAAGAGAATGATACCGTGATTCGTAAAAGAGTAATTGAGGAATTAAAATTAGAATAGATCTATAGACTGCCGGGCGTATTAGTTTTTTTTTTTTATTGATAAGGGTGAGTTTCGAACCCGGTATCTCCACTCCTTCCACTCTTCCCTGACCTAGTTATTATCAACAACTGTTCTCGACTGTGACACTACAGGAATTCATCACAGATCTTCTCCCTTCCTCCCCAACGCGGCGCGAGTAGACTTATTCCAGTGGGAAGCAAAGCTGAGTTGAAGGCGAACAATCAATCCAATCTTTAAGCAAATATTGTTGTCCCCAAATATCCGGGATCCAGACTTGACCTGCTACTTCTCCTCTATGCCTCTTTAGTCTTTCACGCCCACTCTTTTCCATTGCTTCAATTTCCCACCCAGTGGAAGAGCCGATCGTCCTTTTCTTACGGTCGAGTGAAGAATCAACCCTTGAAATGATATCTTCCTTCTCCTCCTCTGTTAGAATTGAATGATTTTACTCTTTTACCCTCTCTTCCTTTAATTGTTGTTATCCGTTGCTTATTACCGTTGCTAATCCCTTTAGTCCCGTTTAGCAACGGCTTATTACTCTTGTATAAACTCTCGTGTTCTGAGTGTTTCATTCAATACAGTAATTACAATTTTCTTCCCTTGTCTTTTCGTCCTCGACTTCTCCCTCTCTCTCGTCTCTCGTCTTCACAATCGTCTCTCTCTCTCTCCGCCCGATTCTTTCATTCTCGTCTTCGATTCTTCCTCGCCACTTTTCCACATGGTATCAGAGCAGTGACGGTCAATTTCGCCGGCCGCTGCAATGTCGACACAACCTAGTGACGAAGAAGAAGACGATTCTTCAGAGGATGAAGGGGAATCATCCGAAACCGAAGAAGAAGATCTGGCTGTTCACAAAAAGAAGGGAGGAACGCTACGATTCGGATCCCCTTTTCGTGTCAAACTCAGAAACTCCTGGGGCCAATTAACCACAGTCAAATTCGACGGAAAGAAAGGCTTTCCAAACTGGAGGAAGAAGGTGGAGATATCTCTGTTGGCTAAAAACAAGATTAAGCTATAGATGGCTCCTTGAGGAAATCCAAGTTCCGAAGAACCGACACGACGCCTGGGATAGGTGCGATGGCTTGGTTAGGTCTTGGATCCTCGCTTCTGTTGAAACCTCCATAGGAGATAGCCTAGTTTCTTGTTCAACCTCATATGACATGTGGAAACGCCTCACCAAGAGATTCGACCAACTTGACGGTACGAAACTTTTTGAGCTTAATCGCGAATTATCTAGGCTGGAACAGGTGATTCTAGCGTTTCTGAATATTTCACTAAGCTCACGAGTCTCTGGGATGATATATATCTGCTATGTTGAACGTTACATCTTGTGTCTGTGGTTATAGTGAAAAGATAGCAAAACAGTCTGAAAACCAGAAATTATTTCAAATTTCTGCTTGGATTGCGTGAGGAATTCATGAATGTTTAGGGGCAATATCCTTATGAAGAAACCTCTCCCGCTTAGACTCAGCCTATGCTGTCATCCTTCAAGAGGAAAGGCAACGGGTTAATGGGAAAAATTCCAGGATAACCTAGATGTTTCCTTCGCTAATAACATCAGTAAAACTGGGAATAAGTATGGGAAAGCAAGAAGGATAAGGAGGCTTCTAGCAAGAAAAATTCCCTTCTCTGCTCTCCACTGCGGAAAGACTGGCCACCTAAGACGGATGTTTTGAGCTATGTGGATATCCAGAATGGTGGAGGGGTCCGAAGAGCAGCATCTCTGTGAATTTTGCTGATA